>JARJDV010011583.1:0-55106 GCA_030264675.1 Anaulacaspis nigra | reverse complement strand
CAACCCAAGTCGAAGCCTTCGAGACGAAGGGAGTACTTTTCATAAGGGGGGAGAGATGTTATGAACTATGCACACCAAGGCCACTTGACAGCGCCAACCACCCCAATTGCGACTCACGGCACGCAACACGAAGAGATGCAGCGGACCACTTGAGGATGATGACTTCCCACATCGCGGGACGCGGCTCGCACGACAATAATATTAATGGAGAGGGAGAGCATGAGCCTCCCTTAACGAANTTCGTAGGGTTCAGCCTGCGTTTGCAATGTAAGTGGAAAAAATGTAATTATTTACGACATCACATTAGAAACCTCAAAAATAACAGTATTTCTCCACTATTTAATGGATATTGTTATACATATCAGCCTTCCTCGTTGATCACTCTATTTATTTAAAAAACCGCATCGAAATTCGTTGCGTAGTTTTAAAGATTTAAGCATGCATAGGGATATAGGGACAGAGAAAGCAACTTTGTTTTATATTATGTAGTGATGTAGACAAATTCAAAAGTACTAAAACACTGTAAAACTGGGAGGAGTAAAGGAAAATAAGAGCACAATTGAAATATAAAAACTTACAACCTTAACATCCTTAAATGTTTATATTCGTAAAATTTTGAAGTCTTGTACATGATATTCCAAAGTAACAGATCTAACCTCAAAACCAAGTGGTTTCTTTTTCTGCTGCGTTTTTTTTCGTGATGAGAAAATGTTTCTTATATATTTTCCTGTGAGACTTTGGCACTGCTAACACATTTTCAATGTTCGCTGTAATTTTCTCCATTATATTTAAACAAATAATATATTTCCACTCGTAGGGAATATAATTCCCGACGCTCTAAAATCAACTAAATTTTGGTCATAAATCAAATGTTCTTTGATCTTACCTCGCTAAAGACTGTTCATTTCAATAAATAAATAAGCGTGCAAATTAAATATTAATTATTAGCACAGCAAAGGTAACATTTGCCCGCCATTAGAATATGATACCGCATCGAGTTCACTTAATGAATGTTTTTGTTCAACATTAATTAATTCGTTTTTCCATCAACATACTAATGAATAAATTACAAGTATTTCAGTTTGAAAATATTTTTCAGCCGCTAGAATTATGTTCACGTTACTGAGCACTTTAACCCAATAATAGCGAACGCATCCAGCGGTTGCGTAATTATCTATTTTTGTTGATTAGTAAGTTGTCACGTGTACGATTCATGCATAAATAATCCGTAAACAATAAAACGCATCCATACGACCGATAATCGTGCTAAATGCATTAAATTTTACAGCAATATGCGCACACGCTTGTTTGCACAATACTTTATTACATTTATCGCCAGTATAATGAATGCATCATTGAATTGAACCGCGTTTGCGTTGCATTCCTCGATAAAGTAATTGAGATTCCACAAACACAAATTAATCAAACTCTACTTATCGGATAAAATTGAAAATCATTAGCATTATAAACTCGAGTGGAAGATAAGCACGCTTCTTTATTCGCTCAATTTTTCAAAGTTTTCTGTATGCGCAAAGAGTGTATTGAAAAAAGTTTAAGCTTTTTTACCGCGCTGAATGTTTACGATGCCGAGAGAACCACTTGAAATATATTGATGCATGAATTTCCACTATGCATACCTTGAACTTTCGGTGGATGAATCGTGAGAACGAAGCGTTTTTGCATTACGTAAGAGCAATAGCGACACGCGGCGAAGAACGACGATGAAGATGTGGCCGAAGAGATTGCCTGAATGCGGCTTTACCTAAATAGCATCGATTTTAAATCCATCTTATTATTACGTTTGTCCTTTCGACCAGCTCAATTGCAGCCACGTAGCACAATGCGCCATTTATCTCTCTGTACTCGGCGAAAAGGCATGTAATTTGCGTGCAAACTGGGTGCAATCTAGATTCAAACATTCGTGCGCATCTTCGATTGCTGCAGAGTATTATTTTACTTCAATTACGTTATGTAATTATTAAATTATGATAATTGCGTTTATTCAATGAAGGATTTCTTCACGCAGCACGGTAATTGCGCGGAATTGGTGTCATATAAATTTCATGTAAAATTTTATACAAATTAATTACGATGCACTGCGCATTGTGAATGATTAAAGTGTGGAATAATTAGGATTACGTTTAAATGCAGTAAATGCTCGCTTGTTAAATATTTAATAAATATTTTCACATTTTGTTTTGCACTTTCATAAAAAAAACTCCGACGTCACGTCGCGTCGCTTGAATAAATATTCATCACGCATTGTTGCAATGTTTTTCGGAGTTTGTTTATGCAGTGAAATAATTAAAATAAATGCATTAAAACAATAATAAAAAGTGTAATTAAATATTTCAATTTAAAAACAAAATAAACACACATTTTGCGCATGATTAATTTATAATAAAACAAAACGAAGGATTTGTTTATTGTGCGAGTTTTCGATGAATTGGGTTTTCTAGTCGATTGTGTTCGGATTGGCAATTCTTGTGCGAAGCAAACTGCGCATAAAGCAACAATAATAACATCACCATCGACGTCATGATCATTATCATCGCTATTATTGATTCAGTGCGTGCAAACTGCGAATGTGTTATGAAAGAAATGAACATATTTGAGACAATCGTATATAATAAGCATGTGCGAAAATGAAAGTGAAAGTTTAAAGTACGTACTTCTCAGGAATCTACACACATTGTACGCCAAACAAAACGTACAAATTCGTATTTATATTTACATTCGTCTTATTTCTGCTATATAAATGCACGCATTCATTTCCGAGTGGATCTCGCATAAAAAGTTGATGTTGTGCAGTCGTTCAACCTACCTACCACAATCATTTTCCTTCCTTCGGCAGTCATCCACCTCGGTGCATGTTGCTTTGTTTACTCCTTGAATCATTACATCCACCATTTGTTTGCAGGTTTTTGCCGGCTTTAATTTCTTGTTTATTCACTCGCTTAATTCCCTCATTCATTCGAGTCATTCGTTCATTTCGCGCGTGTTCATTACACTTGATTGTATGCAAAGGCAGCGCGCAAACAGCATGAATAAATGAGGAAATGACTGGGCGAGCGGCAAGTAGTGACGAGAATAAGAAGAAACGTATGAAAGTAATTGCTTTTATTGTGCATGATGCGTCTATACTACAATAAACTAATGTCTTAATAGAAAGGCGCTAACTAAGCTTCAGACAATTAGTGAACGTGCAATTCACATCAGTGTGCACGCCTTCAGCGCAGAAGCGTAAAGCGCCATAAGCCGCATAAGTGATAGTGAAGATTTGACTATTATGTGTGTCTTTGCGCCCAAGCTGAATTGATGGTAACTTTGACGACGACATGAACAATAGCCTCTTAAGCTCCTAATGCCTTTAATGAGAGATGAAAGTGGCTCTATCAGCCAAAGACAATGCATCGAATTATTTAGCAATCATTTTATTAATCCATTGAATCTTTGTTTCTTTTAAACTTTTCTAATATGAATCATTTATATGTTAAATGTGCTAATAAATTACTTAATTCACATTTCACAATATCGACTATGCGTTCGTAAATAATGAACACCATAAAGTTTGTAATTACTGTGCGTAAAACTTTAATAGGTGGTGAATGTAATGTAGCTTTAAACGTGCGTAATACAAATATTAACAAATACCAGAAAGTTAATAATACAGTATAGCAAAATTAAATATAATTTATCAATTAAATAATTAAAAATAAGCATTAATATTGACAAAACGTACAGCGTGAGTCATCTAGCGGCGTAGGTGATAACTAATTTTAGTTAACCTCTTCTTGGTATGAAGAAATTATGACAGATAATAGTTATTAACGATGCACTCGGTAGTAATGTTAACAATTTCTTAACCAAATAATGCACAGAGATAATAAACGTCGGCATTAAAATGTGCAATAAATGCTGTTGAAATAGTGCCTAATTAAAATAATATGATTATAATTTTATGCCATAAAATGCTCTAATAATACCTATCGTTTAGTTTATATTCCTGCCAGTTTTTTCGAATGCAAATTTCAATTAAAAGCCGCGCGTGCTCAGTTCATTTTCATTACGGTAGGATTTCTTTGAACGGCTCGCAGCTCATTAAACGATTCAATTAAAATCACAATCGCTGCGCATCGCCTGATAATTGCGCGTCGATATTTATATGGGCGAAGAATAATTGCGCGGCGCGCACTGCACTGCAAGTACTCGCTTCTTCGCAGCCGGACTTATAAGCTATGCACAAGTGGCATGTGAATTTATTACCATCATTATAGGACAAAGTTAACAAGCGTTGCATGTGCATCTACTTGCATACTCATGCTGTTATCTTCGAAGTGATGAAGCTAATGCCTGTGCTTGTTTGCAAGTTCCTCGTCGCATATCTCTGTAGTTGTCGAAGATGTATTGCAAAGATAATGGCTCTGCTTACTTTATTGTTTGTTGTTCATTGCGCATTGATAATGCAGCGCCGAGAAGAAGGACACACCTCTGGAATATGCATTTAATCGTCCTGGCATCTGGATGGATCCGACATGAAAAATCGCAGCAAATCCTGCTTTGTAATTGACATCCAATTACTTGGCGAGTTTGTACAGTCGACTCTCCGATTAAAAACTTAATTCCTTCGTACAATTCATGCGTTGAGCAGCATGCTTTTTATCAATTGATCGTTGTATTATAATATGTTAATCGATTTCTCACCTCAAATCTCTCGTCTAAATTGCTTTTCTTATGTAAATATTGAAAGTTTACTTTGTGATAGTTTTTGCATAAATTCAAATCAAATGCCAAACTCTTTTAGAATATGAGACAATAACAGTGAAATGAAATATCAACAAAACGATATTACAATTTTGCTTCGTATCGAAGCGAGTTAAGAAAGTGAAATTGCATTTTTCCAGAAAAACAGGGCTCAATACGGAGAAGAGAAGAGAAGAAATATGTTGACTTGTTTAATAAACATTATGTATAAACTTGAATTGACTGTATAATGAAGGTTTAACGAACCAAGGCTGTCACAAAAATTAATTGATCATCATGTTCAAGCTGACCGAAGTTTAATTGAATCGGAATTGATTAATTAGATTCGCAGCTCCAGGCTTATCTGATAGGAATTCTTAATTTCAACGTCTCAAACATGATACGAAAAATGTGCCAACAAAGTTGGAAACAAAACTGGGACTTTATTGAGCATTTGCCATTTAACATTTATTTTGATTCGGCTTTAGAATTCGTGGAAAGCGTTTCTAAAATTCTGTGTAAATGATTTAGAATTGCTGTAAATTCCCAAAATGTTTCCATGAAACCTCATTACTTAATTTGTCATAATCTGCAGCTTCAAAGTGAAAATGACTAATCAACATGAGGAATTCATCTCGTATGTCTAATTGTATTCTTGGTAGATGTTCCTAATGAAAGGTTTAAATAAATAATTAATAGTGGAACGTGTAATAGAAACCTTGATTTGTAGAATGCGTATTTAAATTGTAAATAATTGATTTTGATTTTGGAAGAATTTACGAATTCAATTTATCACACTGGTATACAAGTTGACTTTCGATCTTAGCAACAAATAGAATTGTCATGCAACAGCGTGCACAGCTTTTGAAAATATCAAGGACACAGTTAATCAGAGTTTTTTTCGTTGATTTAATTCGAAATGAGGTATTCCATCTTGTCTAATGCGTTTTCTACGATGTGCTCAATGTTTATTTAAGCGCAACGCTTGTAAATTGCACTTTTAAAAGCATAAAACCGCTCGTAGATGCCTTTTTTCGCTGCGCATGAGGCGAAATTGTTTTTGCCAATTTATTATCCATAGAGCCTAGTCGATTTTTGGTCATTTAAATGGTCAAGGCAGGCTATTATTTCTGACCTACAAATGCGTTTGTTGTGAAACGCAGAAAGTGACAATAACACGAATATCTTTCACTTAAATGCACTCGTTCATTCTATGACAGCTTTTTTGATTGGCATTTGTTTCGTTCGCAGACGTACAAAGAAAAGGACGCCGGTAAAGTGGTCGTTTACACGACAACGATGGGCATTGTTCGCGACACGTATCAGTCGTGTATGAAAGTAAAGCAGATTCTTCGCACGCAACTTGTGCGCTTCGAGGAGCGCGACGTCTTCATGAGCACCGACTACCAGGCGGAGATCAGGGATCGGATGCGTGCTGACCAGATCCTAGTGCCCCAGGTCTTTGTTGATGGCCAGCACGTTGGAGTAAGTAAACCCATTTCATTTCATTTCGGTAACCATTTTGTTTCGTTTTTCAGCCCAACCAGCCGCGCATTAAATGCCCAAATCGTGTTTCACACAAAACAAACGCTTAAAAAGCGTCATAATAATTTTCATACAAAATTTACTACAAAGAAACAAAACGAAATGTGAAATCTGCGTTTTTTTCGAGCAGCAGTCTCACGAAAAAGAGTTTAAGTATTTATGCATAAACAAAACACAACATTGTTGATGAGATCCAGATGAGAAATTTGGTAGCATAACGTAAATTAATGATTAACCTAAACGTGCGACACATTCAAAAAGTCGTCCTGCCTGCTCTTCGGGGCAATAAAGTTTCATTTCGGTTACGTGATATGAATTATCGCTCGGCAGTCGTTAAAACGCATTTTATGAAGCTTATGAAGCGCACCCCTCATTATCCCAGCGACTTGTGCGCGCTCGTTATCCTTGGATGGGTTCTAATGATTTTCGCAAAATTTATTAGTCCACTACAATGCCATTTATCAACACATTCTCGCTCTATACGCACGGATACATTGAATGCACCCTAAAAAACAATTGCGAAATTGTCAACCTGCTGTGTGATTGGGCTGCTCGAGTTCCACAGAATGGATTCAATTAATCGCTTCACCCACTGTCAACTGCTCCATTCACCGCTTTTCCGATTTTCTCAAAGCATCATAATATTCTTGGCGTTTGCAATTGACTTGCCAACAATACAATGTCACTTTACGCGATCGGCTTCGTAACCGTTTCAATTGCGTTTCAATCTTGGCATTATTTGCAGCTATTTTGAGAAAACGCAACTCTAAGGTTAGAGTTCGCTGAAATAATAATAATTCTTATATAAATATGCTCGAAGCGAAGAATTCAGTTTCAATTCTGTTTTTTGTTTAGTTTAATAAATACTACACACACGCATTGGTACTTGGAGTAATATAATCAAAAGTTTTGTTTCAATTTCCCCTGATAGTTCTCGAACAATTGCGAGTCACTATATTACTTTGGCAAGCGTTTAGAAAACAAAATTGAAAAAGGAAACCCGGACTAATGGCGGAGTACACTTTCTAGATCAGTTGGCGCGTCCTTGACCTTCCTCCAGGCTGCAGCCTCGTCGGACGAGTTGGGTGCGCATCGTGCTTTGCACACTCTCACTGGCGGCGGTAGACTTCCTCGTATTTTCCAAATACACACACATCTCTTTATTATTTTCTTCCTCCTTACATCGCTGAGCTGTCGTCGTTATGTGAGGCGGCGCGCCGTACCGCAGAACAGTTACTTTTCATTCTAATGCTCCCGGCTTCTGGACGGGATAAATGGCCGGGATGCACACACACGCGTCGGTGATTTATATTCAAAAAGCTGGCATCCCAAGTGCTCCTCCGGTTACATCCTGCCACTGTTCATCATAACTCTAAGGCCGTTTTGCACCTGGGTCAGAATGCAACACAAATGCATCCGGGGAAGCTTTCATCAAAATTGCTTACGTTGTCAAAGGCGTAGACATCAAGTGCATTTGAGAATGTTTAAATGTTTGCAAACGTCGGCGCGACGAAGGAAATGGGAAGGAAGTAAGCGACTTTGTTGTTCGCGAATCGCGATGTCGCGAAATGCTGCATCCGCCAACGGCAGGCAACATATTATTAATACAGTTAAAAGATGTTCGCTGTCGAGTCGTGCAAAATGTGCACTCAAAGCACTCATAAAAGCGCAATGCGTGAATATGCGGAGCGACATGTAATTAGAAAGCTTTGTTGCCGCATTGCAAATCCGGCTTCCTTGCGTTTTTGTGCAAACGAGAATATTGCCGTTCGTGTCGCGCGAAGGAAAAGTTATTCAATGCTTCGTGGAGTGAATATTTCTGGGTTATGCAGAAGAGGAGAAGAAATATGTTTTGTGTATATTTGCTTTGCACAAGGATGTTTGAATCGTAAGCGAATTGATTAAACACACGCGTCGGTACTCATTACTTGCGGCAAGAATCGCCGCCGTCTGGCATGACAACCGAGCCGAACGCTTTCTTCATCCCGACAAATTGTTTATTATTAATTTTCTTGAATGTTATCGCACGCACTATGTGCAAATAGAAGGAGGAGAAGAAAGGAAAGGGGTTTTATCATTGGATTATTCTATTGAGACCTTGTGGCACAAGCGTAAATATTTATTAGCTAGTAATATAAATAAATACATCATACTGACTTATCATTATTTTGGTAAAGTTGTTTAAATTTAAATATTTGTGATTAGAAGTTGGGAAACATTTGTATGGACTAATTATGTGCTCAAATTAATTGAAGTAGTTTAATTAACTTCAAAAAGTTGAAATTGTGCAGTAAGACCAATAGCAATTAGGCATGTGGCTCAATTTCTTAAAGTTTGTAATGAGAAGAATATTTTAGTCCGCGTGTAGATAACGATAAATTAATTGAAGTAGTTCAAAAACCTTTAATTCTGTTATTGCTCCAATGTGATTGATTTATTTATGGGCAACAAGCAACACAACATTGACTTGTTTTGATGCTGCCTGTCCGGTGAACTGTGATGGCGAGCGAAGCGACGACCAAAAATAGTCAAAGTTAACACTCCGCTTTTTCAAGTGTGGCGAGGTATAATGACCAAAGTGACCTCCTTCTAAAGCGGGCGCGCTAGTGACCAGCAACCGGCTGAGTTTCATTCCACTCTTTGACACCATGAACGCTAAAAAAATACCGCTTTATCAGAACTGTACATTTTCCTCGTTTAAACGTACAAATCCCAGCGAGCAACAAGATATAAATTATCGCTCAAACTGCCAGGTGCATTTTCATATTCACATTTGGAATAATATTCGGAGTCCATTTGAATATTAAAAATTGATTGGGAGTTGTGCAACACTCGCGTTAATTCGTTGTGCAACGAATGAATCAAAAATTTAAAATGTATAAGGTGAATTAGAATCGCATTGAACGTATTGTAACGGCGCAAATTGGCGAGATTTATTACGCAATTATGAATAACTCAATTATAATGATTGAGCCACTGAAGACGCGTGAAACGCGAGCTGGAAATTGAGAGTTAAGCCACATTGTTCCAAGCCCCTTGAAGATCTCAGGTTAGACATCGCATGAATAGCCGTGTTAATTAAGCAATCTTCCCGGGGTTCACCAAACGACGAACGTGCTTCTTATTAAATTACCTTTAAGTTGAAATTGAATTGTTTACACGTTATTATATTTAATCGAGGACTGACAAACATTATACGAATCCGATGTACATTGCGATCGTATCGTTTTCAATTCGCAGGCCAACTTTGGATTCGCATTAATTTTAGGACGGCGCGGCGTGCGGAGCGAAGAGCGAAACAATAACAGACGCTCTCTCAAAGTTATGTTCGGCTAGGGTCGCGTCGCGAGTCGTTATCCTCGCGTATCCTTGAACGCGTCCTTGACTCGGCGCTTGCGGGTGCGCCCGTGCCGAACGGATATGGGACGAGTGCAGGAAGAGCCGTATATTCCCGTCCTGTACGACATAACGAGCCAGCCAGCCAGTCAGCCAGGTTGAAAGGAATGAATATACCTTACACGAAACAGCCGACGGGCGTCTGCAATTTAATTTCGCTTGTCGGCAACGGGCAACAACCAAACAATGAAAAAACCGACAAACGACCAAACAACAACGACGACGAACGACGAAGATCACAAGATGAAAAACAAACGACTTGAATAATCGCCAACAATACACGCGAAATTGTTTGCGTCCGTGAGAGGACTCATTATGATAAGCGCCGGATTGCAATAAGGACATTCTCGATGATGCCACGATCGATACAACAATAGTCCTTGCATCCGATGGCGTACCTGGCGAACGCGGAATGTTTGCATTTATGATTAATGCCATCGAAAAAAGAGCGCAATATTTTTTGCTGGATGTGTCACAACAACCAAAATTATTGGTACATAATTCTCGCACTTGCGCTGTTTTTGGCTTTTTGAAACAAATAATTCAAAACTGGTGGTGGCGGAAATGCGGAAATGATAACGTTACGGTTTGTTTGACGTCAGAATGAAAACATTGGCGTTATTATTTCTTGGTCGCCGGAGCAAAAAGCGAATATAATTTCGCCGCAGCTCAAGAAACTTGCTGGGTCCGGAAAAAGGAAAAATTGCATCCAGCTCGTTGCAGCATCCTCGACGCCGGCGGTAGCGGTGGCAGGCAACAAAAACAGTGCGCGCAGTTTACGGGGTGGCAATGGCTCAAGGAGCGAGAGCCACAGGTGCCAGTTGTTTCGGTAGAGATCGATACAGCTCCCCGCGCGGCCGCCTCACCACCACCGCGATTTTAATGTGTTTGCCACTTTACGCCGCCGACGACCGCAACCCGCCTTTTGTTCGCGTATTGCCAGACGACGAGATGCACTAAAAATTCCGCCATGAAACTTAGACCAACACCCGAATAGCATTTAGCCGCCGACGAAAAAAGTGCGCTACCATTGCGATTCAATTAACATGTACCACAAGGAAAAAACGCAGCGACTGCATTAAAACTACGTTTATTATACTACACTACTCTACTGCGTATGAAATGTTTAGTATTATGGCTTTTAATGCAAAGAGGGTGAATAATTTTTCTCTTTGAAGTTGATTCACTCGAGAATGAAAACAGTATTTAAGTAACTCACTTATTACAACGTACATTTTTTTTATTTCTAGTGTATCTAATCATTTATTTAACATACATAGAAGTTTCATTTCGTGCAATTTGAATTTATATGAATAACATATGCAGAATGATGTGATTATGATGAGATGTTCCGTTTTCCTGTGAGAAAATGGATGAAAATTTCATGGTGAATCGCGGCCAACTGCATCTTTATTGAACATCTGCTTTCTTTGCTTATATGTAATAACTATGCGTACATCTGTTACAGCGTTAACGGTACTAAATAGTTATTATGCCAGGGAGGAATACTTCAATATTGAAATGTCTTAAATTTCTGAATTTGTTTACGGTTTAAATATGTTCGAAACAGTAGTGTGCAAAACACATTGAGCTTAAAAGTCAATCGATGAGAACGAACCCTGAAAAATTCATTTTGGGTAAACAATGCGTTTTCATCCGCATGAAAAGCGCCAGGCGAGCGAAACAATAGCGTCGTAAATAAATGCGCTGGGTATGAGCGCAAAAAATATACGCGCAAAAAGGAAAAGAGGACTAAAACAACATTGTGTGTGAGTGAATTTACGAGAGGCATCCATCGCATATGCGTGTAAAGATGAATATTGCAATAGGCGAGCGGCAAATGGATGCATTTTATTGATTTTCTGGAAGTATTGCCTGGAATAGTGCAAAACGTAGTGCTAATTCGCGATTTTACGCGTGTGCGGAATGCGACTGCGGCTGGGGTGTCTGGACACAGGGGCAGCGACCTTATTGCCCTTTTGCGCGTGTTCACTGCCAATACAGCAGACGCAATTTTCGGTCTTTGAGCGCGCCAAATTGGCACAAACTTGCCACCCGCCAAAAATTAACCCCTCGTGCCTGAGGTGAATTACGCAAAAATTACATCCACGTTGTTTTATAATTATCCGAGCACACGCGGCCGCGCCGAACGTTACCTGATTAATTAATTAATTAAACCAACTCAGCCGCAAGGTGGTTGAACGACCCCCTCATCCGAATGATACACGGCGTAATTGGTTCACTTCGGGGCGTTCGATCGAAAGAAATGCTTTGATTTATGAAAATGCCACGAACGAGAGACGATGATATTAGAAAGATAATTATTTTTTATACATAAGGATATCCAAGTGCTGGTGGTGATGGTTTAATTCAGGCGTAATGCCTTTTCCACATCTTTGAACATTATCTACGCGAAGGAGAAGAACGCGTCTGCGGTAACCAAAAATGTGGTTCGAGGGAGCAGACGCGTTCCCATTGTGGTTTTCTTGCAATTCATTGCTGGATTTTGTTGCAGGACGCCGAAACGATTGAGAAGTTGAACGAATCCGGTGAGCTGCGAAGGATACTCAAACCGTACAAGGTAAAAGGATAATTCGGAAATCATTTTTCTCTTCTCTCTTTTTTTTCGCAGCTGCTGCTGCTTCTTTATTCTTGCGCTTAAAAGTAACAAAAAAAAGTGACCCAAATATTTCATCTACAGCAATATTTTTTCCACACAAGTGGCAAAGTTATCAATCATTTTACTGCAAATTGCCTGAGAAAAAGTCCCATTCGAGGTTAGCCTCAAGAGCAATTGCAAAGGAAAATAAATTGCCGTGGAAAGTCATAAAAACGCATTAAATTTTTGAAGCCTGTATTTGAACCAAAAATAGGATTAATGAATTTATGATTTATGTAGCTTTAATTTGCTTACTCAAACCTGAATCATTTTCTATTACCGATTAAACCGTACGAGTAACATATGAGGTTATGTACAGTTGCACAAATTAAAAATCGTTTTTTTACCTGTTTCGTCGTAAGTAATTTTTATTACCTTTATTAATATCATTCAGTACATTGTTTTTCTCTATTTAATCTATATTTTTTAATTAAAAATTAGCATATTTCACGTGATTTGCTAAAGCAAACAAGAAAAAACTTACAACGTAATTTTCATTTTCAAATAGATTTAGTTAATTGTCTTGAATTAATATTCAAAAGATTTTTTAGAAACTCATTTGTAGAAAGATCTAGAGAAGGTTTGAAAATATATTCATTTTTTTTTACTTTTTGTGCAATATCCTTTGTTTATATAGGTACAAAGTCGTCTTAAATATATGTTAAAGTTATACTTTTTGAGTAATTTGAACCAGTAAAATTCCAAATGCGACGAAAAAATTTCGTGGTAATTAAACCTCAATTGTCTAGATATTGCAGGTTGAATGCAGATGGTCAATTACACTATTTTATTACGCATTCCGTTCTGAAAAAAAATTATTATTTCAACAATCACAACTATCTACAAGCTCATAAAATAAAATTCCTTATGTATTACTCACGAGACTTTTACTGCCAAACAAATGAGCAAAATAATTAATAGAACAATAATAAATTCTAATTACAGGTTCTAGAATCTAAAACGTTTAATTATCAAGTTTAATTAACTCGTAAGAAAAATGCCTTTTATTGATACAATACGTTTGACCTTGATGTCATGGATTATTTTTTACTACTTTGCTTTGAAATTCCAATGAATTTAACTAACTGCACTTTAATTACCTAATAATTTACTAACACCGTTCTTTTACAAAAGCATTTATCGATTTATCATCTGTTTCATTACCATATTAAACTACAAATGCATAATTTTAGATAATTTAACGCTCAGCTGGTCACGAACAAACGATCAACAATTCGAATATGCATTAATTCAAGCGTGTTCTATTGAATATTTACAGACGATGGACGCATGCACCACGTGTAAAATGTGTGGCGGATACAATCTACTTCCCTGTCCCGTGTGCAATGGCAGCAAGAAATCCGTGCATCGAAATCATTTCACCGCCGAATTTGTCGCTCTGAAATGTATGAATTGCGACGAAGTGGGTTTAGTGAAATGCACCTCCTGCGCATTATAAAATGGAACGAAATACGATTCAAAGCACCGCTCAAATTTTCAGCCCTTATTAACACGATATTATCAACTTTAATCTTCACAACAACACACACGTCCGATAATGAAATAAATCAATAAATAAATAAATCAATATGTATTATGAATAAGTACGCAAATTACGAAGAATGAATGCAAATGGAATGATTGGTTTTTATTGTACAATATATTTAGTAGATTGAGTGTCATTTTTAAATTGTACTTGATATGATAATGATGATGATTGAATGAGTAGTAATCTAGCAATTATTGTACTTGTAGCAATAATAACACTATAACCGTATCAGTTTGTATACATTTCGTATAATAGATTTGTTATGCATTAATGTAGTTCAATTCCAATGTAAACGCAGATCGCGTTTCACATGATGTGGACGATTTGGTATTGTTGCAGAAAGAGGTACAGCATTCCCGCCAACAATGTTAATGTAAATAATTCCAGCGGGTTTAATTAATAACGAATGTTTATGTTGCGCGTCCTGTTTTAATTTCGTCTATTTGCGGCGTACGTTCCCTTTTCGGGACTGTATTATTAGGTGAAACTAGTGAAATTAACCAGCGACGCTAGTAAAACGTAATTCAATTTCCATTAAAATTGTATTTGCATACACCTACAATGTATGTTGGATTCACAACTTAATATTTTTGTTTTTGTTCGCTAGCTAGTAATGTTTTAATCATCATTTTATTACGCATTGCGCGGCACACGACGGTTATCTTCAATGAACTGATAAGTTATAATCAATTCCATGTTTTAATTAAGTATTCATAATGTGCTAATGTATTATAAATATTTTGCGAGATGTCTTAATAAAAGTTTTAATCAATAATTAAGTCAGTAAGTCAATTTTATTCCTCACAAATATTCCTGCTAATGCCTTTTGGATGATAATTACGTACATTGAAAAGTTTGTTTAACGTATTCGAAACGAGAAAACTTTTAAGTCCACTCCTCAAGTTAAAGCCTACTTAGTGAAATGTTAAGCATTTCCTCTTTCTGGATAGAGGAAAAAACTGATGAAAAGTTTGAAAGGTTAGGTTTGTGTCTGAATAATGTTATAATAATCCATTTTCCAACTATAACTGTAATTTGATATTTAACCTAAAATAGCCATTTCCAATGTTATCGTGTGTGATGGAAGCAACGAAATATTTTTTTCAGCGCACAATATGGGTTGAAATTCAAGACCATCCACGGCACACATGCGCACGAGTGTTCGTCCTGCTGCTGATATCATTTATGTCAACCAGTTTGCGGTGAAATATGTGGCAGCGTTATGTACGAAAATTCTAGATGGATGGATATAATATTGCATGAATAAATGTATAGAGCCCTTCATAAGACGCAGGATCAGCGAGGAGCAGCTACGGCGACGACAGTATTTGATGTTGTATTTCATGGCATTTGCCTTGTTACATTCATCGTTCCTGCTTTACTGTTTTATTTTTTATCGTGTTCCTTCTTTCTTACTTTCATTCGTTTCCTCTCTGTGTGTCACAGCATGTATGGGAGCAACCTGTGCGTGCTTTTTTACTCTGCGCTTTTCCGAAGCGCGCTCGCTATTATTGCGCTCGGGGCGTGATCGTAAACGCATAAAAAGCACGCATCCTTTAGCGTTTGGACACACCGAACGCTAACATTCTCCCATTCTCTTCACTTTGCCCGCTTATTTTCCATGCATGTATGTAGTGTGTCTGCTATGTGCGCTCGCATAATCTCTAGTGCTTGCCAATAAACAAGTCCTTTGTAAACAATATTTATGAAACTAACAAATGAAGCAAATTAACAGTGAAATAAATCAACACGAATTATTCCCGAATATTACATAGTTTTATTTGCAACAAATACCAGGTATTAAAATACAATAAAAAACAAGTGTTTTTCGTACGAAATCCAAATTGGATGATTTTTCATAAAAATTTAATTATTAATATCAATTACATATGAACGTTTATTCATGACAAGTCATAATATTATTCCTGGAAGTTTTTTACAAAAAACAATTAAATAAATAAATTTCAAGTTGGTCCTTTGAATATTATTATTTCCAGGAAGAGTGCTTCTGTTCTAATAACGCCAGAGCAAAGTGCAACAAAATTGAATTGAATACAACACTTTAAATAACAACATCATTAAAATGGAATTGTGAATTGTAACTAAAATGTAACAATTGATCATTCGGGGTGGATCGTCCTTGAAAGTAAACATCTGGAGCAAAAGCAAGGACAACGTGCCTGCTAAAATTGCCAATGCATACGTCATTAATCACGCGTTGTAATTACAATGGCAATAGGTAAAATACAATCGGATGAGTGCTTTTTCCGGCAGGATTAGAAGAGGTACGCAGGACGAATGGGGTGTATGCATCTGTTGTTATTAATGATGATAATCCGACGAGTGCATCGTGCATGCTGCATCTGGCAGGCAGGCCAGCGTGCGGCGGCATCCCGGTTGCTATTGCCGCCGCCGCCGCCGCCGCGTCTGTGCGTGCGAATCCGGGATCCTACCTTGCACGGACTACCCTTAACCTAGACCTGACATTGGTGCGGTCCAATCAGGTTCTAGGTCGGCGCTGACGTCAGGGGGTGCGTACACAGCCGCCGTAGCCGCCGCCAAGTTCAGCGGCGCGGCGGTTGTGTAAGGCATCAGCAGCCCCAACAACACACGTACACTTCGCCGAAACTCGTCGTGAGCGAACGCGCGTTCTCCCATCATAAAACCCCTCGGTCTTTTCGTGCGTCTCGCAGTTTCGTTCAGCCAGCACTCATGTCGCAGCGATCATGGGCATTGTGCGGCCGCTAAGCGACCCAACTGATTCCAGTGCAGAAGTCGCGACCACGACCAACTCGCTTCAATTTGCTTATACTGGACTAGTTACCAAACTATCAACAGGTAAGTTTCCTTCTTAAAAACTTCCGAAACCCCCGCCTTAAAAATCTTCAAATTTTAACAAAAGTTTTAAACTATTCTCTTTTATGTTTATTCTTTGATGTTTAATTCGTTTTTTGAAATTCAGCAAAAATTTTCCAGACAAAATAAGAGTGTAAAGCAGCGGAAGTAATTAATGAAAGGGATATTAAGGCAAAGTTTAATTAAAGCATGAAAAAACGCGCTCATTTTTCCATGGCACTGCGTGCTTAATGCAAAATTATCCTTGCAAACTAAATAAAGTTTCATAAACGTCAAAAGGATGTGCGAAATATTTTGTTCGTTTTATCATCGCAATTAGAGCTCTTACAGTCACTTCGTCTTTTTGTAATCAAACAAAAACCAAGCATAATTGGCCTCGCTTTTCGGAAAAACAGAAACTCATATTGTGCACGCGTAATTGAATTGGAGGAAAATTTAATTTTCCAACTGCATACCGAGCAAGCGGGCGAGCGAACGACTTGTTTTGTTTTCGAGTTTGATCTGGAATGCAATATTCGGGCCAGTGTATTGTCCTTTACGTCGACACCGCACAGCGCAGTGAGTATGATCGCGCGCTTTTTATCGTCAAAAGCGTCGCGACGCGTTTCGAACGCAAAAACGAGTTTGTTTTTATTTACACAATTTCCACGACGTTCGTGCATCGAGCGCTTGAGGGAGGGATGAAGTTGAAAAAACATTTACGCCGATCGGCTTCTTGGCCTCATTGAACCTGTTGCATTAAAATGAGGCTCTAAGCAACAGTTGGATTTTCTCGCATTTCCACCGCGCGCGTCAAGGTCAGACGCATTGATTTTGTGCGTTGCATATACGTAGTATGCACCCTGTGTACCTATTAACCGCCGGAACAAAGCCACCTGTGCTTGTGGACTCAATTACTCTCGCTGCCGCCGCCGCCGCCGCTGCCGTGTTGCATTATCCCTTTTGTTTTCAAAGTAGTTGGCGCGGAAACTTATCCGGAACGAAAACGTAATATAAATGAAATAAAACACATCCGGGTGGTCGTTTCGCGCCTAATGTAAACAGCGACATGAATCAAAGGCATTTGCTGTAAATACATTCTACCCTTGCCTTTTTTCCTCGTGTTTTCGCTTTTACTTTCATCCAATTTCAAGTCCGTTTCGTGTACTTATTTTTGCTTCCCTTTGAAGCGTACTCGCTTTACATATTTCTCAATGCAACGTGCAATGTTGTTTCTCATTCGTTTTTGTGTTTTTCTATATTGTTCGTCATCGGCTGGTTTGTTCATTATGGAACGTGTTTAATGTGTTTCATTTAAATGGTGAGCAGGAAATGAAAACCGCGCATGAAAGCTATGAAAATTGCATGCATCACATAACCTCACATTTTCGATAGCTACGCAAATAGAATTTTAATTATTTTAAATGCATTTCCTTTAACTGGTTTAACTAGAATGTACTACTATGAACAACTTGTCACAATTTCGAATAGTTTGAATTATGCACTCTGAAGCCACATCACATTCAATTTTCCTTGCTCAAGGTAGAATCGCACCCATGCACACACATACAACGATAGGCAATCAATGTTTAATTTGCTAAATGGAAGAAACCACCCTTCGTGATTCACGCTCACAGGCAAACGGAATAAGTTTATAGCATGTTGCTGGCTGATTGCACGGGTGTATTTGAATAGCCCAAGTATTAATGGCAATGTGCAGCACGTGAATTAAGTAAATCACGTTGGGAAATGCTCCGGTGCGCAAACACCTGCCGCCTCCGCGATGCCATGTTACACGCTTGGGGGTGACTGTGCGGCACTTTGCACGCACGTGGTGTGTTAAGCAAAATGAGTGACACCAGAGACAATCGCAAGAGGTGTACGCGTTGTCGTTGTGTCTGAGCATTTCATCGCTCTCGCTCGTACACGTGAAATTTATTCGCACATTGCCGCACACGTGAATGAGATAATATGCATCATTAACATGTGCTTATGTCTAAATAAATTATCAATCAATTACTTGTCGTATTCCTCCTCCACCAGTTGGTTACCGTGTGAATAATAATTCATCACTTTGTTGATGTAAAATTCAATTTGAGTATGGTAGCTAATGTTATAATATTTTAATGTAATATCGTGATTAAAGTGATTCATCTATGTCAGAAAACTACTTTTCACTATTTTCATATCTACTTATGTTGAAAGTGATGAGTAAATTAAGTTTATCTAATCATATTTCAATTTTGACATTAATTTAAAAACATTTTCAATGTTTAATTGAAAAACACAATTAATCGATTTATATTGATAATTATACTTAATTGCATGTAAATCGGGTGAAGACAAAAATTCATTTAATGCCTGAAGCGTTTTTCCGATTTTTTCCGGATTTGTTAGACTTAATAATTTCAGAGCTGATAAGTTCAAGTTTTATGACAATTTTATAAAGACGCAGTGTATAGAATGGTACATGACATTATATACAGTTTTACGGGTAAAAAATAAAAATTTAAAAATGGCGGAAAATGGCGGAAAAATGCACGTAATTTAACGAAGCGACCTAGCGATAAATTACGTGTATTTCTACTACAATAATTTAGAAATGGCGTAACATATCAAATTTTTAAAAAATATTGTTCATATAGGTATTAATTTGTTCTTTTGTTTGTTAGAAAATTTGCAAATTTAAACAAAAAGTATCTGATTAATTAATTTTTAAATTTAAGATGCTTCTCTCACTTAATAATTTGTCAAATTATAAATAACCAGTCAAAATTTGGGATTCATAGAACTCAGGATTACCCAAAAACTAGTAATCCTGACAATTTAACTTGCAAACTGGAAAAGTAAACTTTGCGAGATAATTATGTTTGACGTTTCAAGTTTAGCAGCAGTTGTATACGGATAGTGCTCTATAAATAGCAATAACTTTGGTTTTATTACACTATTCGTACTTAAATTTGTTGATGATACTCTTGAATTAATGAACTATGTAATAAAATATATACTAAATTTTTTCCCTATTTTTTAACACTTGCAACCCCTTAATTCTGAATCTTAAAAAAATATTTAGTTCTTTAGAAATACTACGTAAGACGGTTCAATACATTTTTATCACGATATAAATCGGATACTACAGCAAAATGGCTGTACTTACATTTGCGTTTAATAGAAAAGCATAAATAAGATCTATTATAAGATATGCTATGCCAATTCAATAAATCGAATGTTCTATTCAACATAGTCCATGATTTCATAAGCATTGATCATTTAATGCTAAAGTTAAAAATAAACTTATTACCTACATATAGATAACATTTGCACATCTTCCTGCCTTTTACGCAATTGCCTTTGGATGACTACTTTGATTGCCTTTCGCATGCTGTTTAGATTCAAGTCGAATAGTTTAGAAATTGCTTACTTATAACGTTGCCAACTCTAACTTAAATTATAGCAATTTGTCCCTAAAACTTGTATCTTTGTTTTGTGGTTGCCATGGACAATCGCAGTGAATTGGAATTCGCCCGTTTTGATCAACTTGATCATCGTTGCCTTCGTCTTAGTGATGGCAATGGTGTTGTTCGCGACCGTAACTTATCAGTGCGCAGCGACCTGGAGATGGATCAAGGACAGAACGTGCGGAGACTACACCGAAGATGCAGCCCTTGCGGTCCAGCCGGCCATCCGCATCAGCCATTCACTTCCGGACATGCAGTCCGAGCAATTACAGGAGGAGTACGTGCAGGAACATAAGGATAGCAAGAAGGTCAATACATTATTCATCGATCACCTTCAATTATTAATGCACATTATCCGCATATAGATTTAGTGCTTTCCCGCTGCCCCAAATACCGAATAAAACTGCAACTCCCCAGCCATTAATATTGTAAACGTAACCACAAGGACCATCTATAACAATGCAGAATTGCATTGACAGCCACTTAGACACACTTTTATCATAAAAAGCGGGCTTTTGTTACGTTTTCATTGTCCGTCAATATTCTTGGGTCATTTTATGTGCGGCGGCTCGTAAAAAATATCACCCAAACAAAAACTGCGTTAATGCGTTTAACCAAAAGCCACCGAATGCGAGATTATGTCGCCGGTGTATTCAGTAAAGCAATTCACACTTAAGCGCCAAAAACAGCAACTCATTTATTATTGGAGATCTAATTATATACACACGGGTAATTCGCATACAATGTAAACCGAAAGGGGTGCACGTTTATATTTTTTAAAATCGATCCAGCAAGAACAATGCCGCAATGTGAGTGATTTTCATGTATTTTTAAATCAGCTCGCACACTGAATTTAACTCAGCTTGGCTTTTTTGCTCATACAGAGAACAATGAGATTTAAATCAATTTGACATTAGATTTAGTCTGAATACGCACAGATTTGAAGGATTAGAAGAATAAATTCACAGTGTTTTGTTATGGTTTTTACGCGCAGTACGCGTTACAATTTGGATCAAACTTTAAGTATTATTAAGGTAATCACTGAATATTAAACCAATATATTAAGCGTGATAATCGCAGTGAATTAAACTTGTATCTCCTTGGAATCGGGGATTAAACAGTATATTAATTAAACACTATCTGAACAAAGTTTAAGTTTCCAAGATTGAAGATTATCGAAGTTTCAGATAATTCAAGCAAAGTGGAAGATACAACGTAGGAGTTTGTTTTGCCAATTTGCATGTTATACCCCTCAAACAATATCGTTAGTAAGCACACTATTACAGAAAGTTGCACAAAAGTGCACATCCTAAATTCCCTGCAATAAATTTAACACGAATCAAGCATTGAATTTCAAATCCCCACGCTGAAACTTTGCAAAATAATTGAACATGGTAATAATAAAGTTGGTATCCATGTTTGAGCAAAGGATATAATTTTGTGTATCAGATTCTGTTGAAGTTTGCATTGTTAGTAGTTTGATACGATTCTATCATCTTTTGGCTAGCACGTGTGCACATTAACTCATGAACAAACGAACTTGGGTAATGTGACCCTTGCCTCCTCGGCTGAGGTTGATAACTCTTGTGTAAGCACTATTTCAATCAACACCCACTCCCCACTCGTTCGTTTGCATATCGTGTAAGGGTTTCGTGCTAATACTTTAGGATTCGACAGGGCTGAGACCCCTTTGGCTATGCATTAAAGTTGATCTCAAAGTGCATTGCACCCTGAAGCTGGCTGGGGTTTTAGATGCGTGTATGATGATCCCGAACGAGCAGAAGCAGCAGCTGGAGCAAAAAATCCTCTGAAGTTATTAACGAGTGAGCGCAACTTAAATAAATTTTGCAAAAGCTGTCCGGAGGAAAGCGGATAAAACTTTCATTCGTTCTCAACTTTACTCCACCATTGAGAATATATGTATGTATGTGCGTCGCTAATCTCAACGCACATGTTTCTGATGGCTCTCAGGTCCTACGGCAAACCACGCTACCAATCGTACCGACGAGACATCAGACGTTCCAGCGGCAATTATCGCATCGCTTGGACGTGATACCAACGCCAATACAATTCAGCATCTGCAGCTTGGAGCACAAAAGCGAGTCGAGCCTAATCGGATTGATCAAAGTAAGTCCATCCGTATTGATCTTAAGGGTTCCAATAAATCCCACAACGTTCCCGCTAACGCTTTCAATTTGCCCGTGTCGTTCGCTTTGCTCAGTAACATCCATCCACAAAACTGCGCAACGCTCAGAATACTCAGAAAGTAATTTTAATATTAATTGGCAAATTAATGCTGCCAGTGCAGCATTCCAGCGTCGCGCTAGTCGATTAGTGAAAATGACATTTTCGCGTCTGAGCAAAGCAAGTCATGTGTTTTGAATTGTTTGCCATGATGAAAATTTAAATCAGTGCAGGCCCGGTGCCAACCGAACACATGTTGCCTGTTTAATTATTTTAATTATCATCTCTGCTTTCTGCTGCCTGCCTTCGCCTACGACCGACTGAATCTATTTGTGTGATTCTTTGCGCACGTGCTCACCTAAAGCCGGAGTTGTATAAGAAGGAATTAGTGCGCCAACCCTCGACGGATTCGAATGGCCCCGACATGGAAGTCAGCGGAATGCTACACTTCTCATTGCGATACGATCGGGAGCTGGAAGCACTCGTTGTCAAGGTAACTTGATTAACAATTTTTCTATGTTTGCACTACACGTTCAATTCCCGAAGCAACTACATTAAAATGTCATTGAATTTTACCAAATTCTCAGAAGATTAATAGATTAAATTTACACAATCGTCATCATGCAATATTTCGAGGAAAGTTGGGTTGATGAAAATATTCCATTTCAAGTTGTGAATAACTTATTTTGGAATTTTTTAGCAAGTACATAAAGTTTAATAAGTTTTAAACTTCTTATAATTTTCTTTACAGTTTCGCGATAGTTCCATCAAGACTTAATTAGTTTTATAGCATTTTACATTTTTAATTTAAATTCCTCTGATAGAGTTCACAACAATGTCCACATTCAATATGCACCTCGCGGTATTAGCTAGCTTCTTTTTCCATGAACATGAGAATATTTCAGCGACTTGCAACGCTCAGCACGTTGCGTTTGCAAAAACGAAGAATACATACATTCTATACGATGGCAGTTGCGCATTCTACGAAACGCAAATCCTTTTTACTGCATAAATAAGTAAATCTAATCCCGTGCAATGTTTACACATTAGACAAGAATTGTGCGGGCGGCACAAACCTTTTTTACGCCGTGAAATTGAATAATCGTCTCGTGCTTGCATGCAAATCATCTTCGTATCGAACGAAGGGCGATTATCATTTGCATTCATTGGATGCGCATTTGTTTAAAAGTATGTACCTTATATGTGTACGCGCGTTATTATTCATCATTCACTTCATGGAACGTTTGTTCGGGATCTCACGCTTGGGCGAAAAACTCATATTCTGAATTCAGGTATTCGAAGCACGCGATCTTCCTGTGAAGGACGTTACTGGCAGCAGCGACCCGTACATCAAAATCTACTTATTGCCCGATCGCAAAAAGAAATTTCAAACAAAAGTACACCGTAAGAATCTTAATCCCATCTTTAATGAGACCTTCATATTTAGGTATGTAAAGGGCTGCATAATTTAACCTGAAACTGGCTAATTTTTGTAAATTACTTCATCAGCGTCAGTGAGGACGATTTACGTATGCGGTATATGCAGTTCTCGGTGTACGACTTTGACCGTTTCTCCCGGCACGACCTCATTGGGCATGTGGTGCTCAAGGGCTTGCTGGATTCGACGGATCTGCAACAGGAGATGGAGTATACAATGAACATTCTGTGCCCACCCCAAGTAAGTGCTCATTACGCGTGTAGCTCATTGAAGTCGGGCCTTTATTGATACAAATTCCACAGCGTCACGAGCACCTTTATTTTCCTTATATTCCCCATTGCCTGCCACCCAGGACGACCTTCGTCCCGGCGCAATGCATCGCCAATTTCCGGAACGATGTCAATGGAGCCTGTATATATGTGTTCCCATTGCGCGGAAGTGTCTGAAGACGCGGCAGGCAGCGTGCCTCGTCGCTGCCCTTGACCCAAAACACCCGCCGCGCAGTTCGACTTAAAATAGGTCGTCTGGGTGGGTGCACGGCCCCTCTAGAGCTGCCTCCGCCGTCATATGTCTGTTGATTCCGTTACGCACACATCCGCATGTCCGGCAGCAAAAACGGCACCTATTTATGCTCGTTAATCAATGCATTACCCGGAAATATCCGCTTATTGATTTCACATCAAGCGCGTAATACTGTTTCGCCAAAATATTTGGCAAACATGCTTCAATCACTTGTTATTTCTCATCAATTAGTCCAGGTTCACTTCAAATGTATTTATATTTACGATACGCGTCATTTAACGTTAAATAAATAAAAGATTGCGTACTTAAAATTCAAATTTAATGCTTCAACTTGCTAAGAAGTTTTCAAGGAAGCGCAATTTTTTTAAAAACTTTTGCATCAGTTTAGAATCAATTTACAAACCGCTCTTGCGTATGCAACTTGAAGAGTTTCATAAATCATCAAGTCAGTAATGAAATTATGCAAATTTAACAAATGACAGTAATCTTGAGCATTTATATTTACAGTACTACTTTATACGGACATTTTATAAAGATATTTGAACACTCAGACAATTCCACTTTAAATGAGATTTGCTGCGCATTTACGGACATACTTTAAAAGTTTAAAGTCAATTCCCAAGTTTATCATCCATCCATCGTAAGCAGTAAACTACGTTTTACTTTATGTAGATTTTAAGATTCCAAGAGGAAATTTAATTTTCACAGTTATATTGAATAACATTACTAATGTTGTTTGATGCAAAAGGACTAATTGGTAATTGAAACACGTATTGGTGTGTACGATTAATTTTCAGGATAAAGTGGATTTGGGCGAATTAATGCTCTCCTTGTGCTATCTACCAACGGCAGGACGACTGACTCTGACTGTTATTAAAGGGCGAAACTTAAAAGCTATGGATATCACAGGCAAATCAGGTATGCACAACACACGCTGCGTTTTGAACATAAACAGCAAATTAATCTGTGTACGTGTATTTTTCTTCCCGGTTTTTTTTCACCGTTTCCATCATGTTTGTCATTCGCATCACGACGCCTGTAATGCAATCGATTGTGTGTTGTGTGTACGCGCGTGTCAGATCCCTACGTGAAAGTCTACTTATTGTGTCAAGGTAAGCGCATCAAAAAGAAGAAAACATCCGTGATGAAAAACACGTTGAATCCCATCTATAACGAGGCAATGGTGTTTGACGTACCGGCGGAGAATATCGAAGATGTTTGTCTCATCATTAAAGTCATCGATTACGACCGGTAAGCAGGTTTTTTCTTCTCTCATCTCTCATTTTTTACGCAGTATGCATAATTAAACTGCCATGTAATCACAGAACTTGCAACAAACCCTCTCGGATGACATAAAATGGTCATTAAATCCATTTTTTGCAAAGAGTTGAACTGTTCTATTGATTTTTAAGTCGTTGCCATAGAAATTCATGTTCAATGCTGCTCAAAGATTAAAGTAAACGCTTCGGCTACTTAAAATGCCAAACTTGCCACAAAAGCGGATTACCTTTCGTACTTGTCGTTCCTTGCGAATAACTTGGCACAAGTGTATTCAGTTGCTGGGCGCAAATGTCGCAAGTTAATTAAAGTCTGATATTCCGCATGATGGAACTAAAATACAATTCGTGTTCGTATAGAATTGGCTCCAACGAACTGATGGGGTGCACTGCAATCGGTTCCAACTTTAGTGGTGTTGGTAAAGATCATTGGCTCGAGATGCTGGACAACCCACGGAAACCTGTTGCGCAATGGTACGTCCTCACCGAATCAATTCCTGGTCATATTCCAGAAGGCTTCTCAGAGACGTTACCAATTAGTTTGAGTTGCTTGCACAGCAGGTAAGTGTCTAATTGCATTCGACGATGTTGAACACTCGAAGTAACTAAAAGGACAGATGAAAACTCACGTCCCACATGGTTTGGGATGACTAATTGCAGGTGAACGACTTAGACCATCGCAAATTGTGCTCGCAATGTTTGGTCAAACATTGGCAACTATCGGTCATGTTTGAGTACTTGATTGAATTGCGGTATGCTCTAAGCATTTCTAATTGAACGATGAAACAAAAAAATTATTAACTCAGCAGAAACCACCAACGTCTAATACACAATTTTGCAACACATCCAATTTTTCTCTACATTCAATAAAGCGTCGCTTGTACGGATAGTAACAAAGTCAATCCCCAATATGTTACCGTCACAAAGCAAAGCAAAGCGTAGCAAGGAAAACTTTTTCTCTAGACTTGATATAAATCGAAGCAACCGTTGGCTATAACGTATTGCTGATGTGATCATAAGAACGAAAACTTGATGGATAGATTGAGGGTATTATCAATATCGACATACATCATGCGTATAAAGTATACGTGTCTGTTACATTTTTAAGTTAGAATTTTGTATCTTTGAGTCAATTACTGTTAGTGGTTAATCTCGTATGTAAATTTACTCAAACATGTATACATCAACCCCTTCTCTCCTGCTGCCAGACTTAATGCATTATTAATGAAAACTGACAACTGATTAACTGATTAACTCTCCTCGGTGGCCCAATTATTGCTCAACGTTTCGGCGCCCTTCTCAAGGCTATGCAAACATGATGAATAATTATAATTTGCATTTTAAGCGCTCTTGCATCGCATTTACCTCGTTTTGCTTACAAAACCAACTCTGAAGACTTGCGCATTGCAAACCGTTCTTTCTTCATTCATAGCGTCGCCATTAATTAACAAATTTAGCAATTCGGGAATCCTTAAATTAGTCAACTTAAGGTCGAATAACATCATTTATACCATTTATGAGTTGAGTTACTTTTACTTGAGAACATTGTTACGCACCTCTTAGGATTAAGTCACGCAACAAACACACTTTCTAAATGGCTACAAGTAATGTAAACTCTTAATCTATAATGAAAACCCAAAACTTTATAAGAATGCGATTTATGCCCCCCCCTTGAATGAACGTAACAACTCCCCTGAACGTGTTGGATGGCCTTAAGTAGGTTCTGTTATACTGTAATATAAGTGATAAGCGATGGTCAAATTGTTGCAAAAAAAACTTGTTAACGGATTGTTGCAGACTATACACAATAAGAAATTTGGACGAACATTTGGAACAATTTACAGTAAATGAAAATATCTGTCCTAACATAAATTGATTGTAATTGTTTTAAGCGTAGCATTGAATACACTGAATGTACATAAATATATACCTACGTTACATTAGAATGCTGACGAAACTCAGTTGTCTCGTCTAAGTCGTTGTTGTGCTCAACAATAACGAGATATCATTTACTATTGTAATAAGACTAAGAGAAATAAGATGATTATGTGTTATTCGACTTAAAAGAGATCTGATTCCACAATGTATGAAACGAGATACAAACCTAAACACCGTATTTGCAAACCAAATATACGTCTATTGAGAGTAATTTTGTTATCAAGACATAAATCATGAAAAACTAATCAATATACTACATATTATTCTTGTATGTATAAACTATGTATAGTGATATTAAAATATAATTGTTACTAAACAAAAGTCTACCGAGTATAATATTCAATCCACTTTGCGTTAACTCAATTCCAAATATAAATTTCAGATGATATAAGTAAGTACCTCAAACTTTTATATTCTGGACATGTTCTTCATTATTCTACCATAAAGTTTTAAATAAAACTGCGTTTCGCAGCTCATAAACTTTAACTTATTTAATCGATGTCTGTCGTCATAGAAACGATGCCTTCTCATCGAGCTGAAATTCATGAACAACGCACGCCTGTCAGTTGAGTTTTCAACAGCTATATTTGCGACACTTTTCGATTCTATCAAGTACTTTTTTGCATCAAATATTCAGGCAACAACAGCATCATGTCGCCGCGTCAAAATATGGAGTTTGTGCGAGGTGATGAAACGAATGTCCAAAGATTGGTCAACGCTGTGACGACGATGCTCACAAATGGAATTATTCATAACCCAGACACCCAACAGCAGGAGCAGTGGCAGCAGCTAGAACCCATCGATCCGTACGGTGGAATGCCAGTGCCATACTTGCCGAATCTGCGCGATTTGCTGGTAACGTGTCAGTCATAATCTATTTGCCGTTTGGCACACTTGAAATGTAAATTATGTGCCGTTTGTAGAGGCGAACAACAGGGAGCGACGACCTGGCAAGCGTTACCGAGGTAAAGTTGAAGGTGATAACTCGCGACTTTGGTCTCCAGCATCTCAGCGTGCACACGCCGAATCTCCGCGAGCTGACACTTGACGGCAGCTTGATCAGTTCACTGCGCGATTTGGGATGCCGTTTACATTCGCTGAAAGTGCTCAGAGTGAATCGCTGTAAGCTGCGCACTTTGGATGGTTTGAGCGGTCTGCGAAACATTGAAAAACTTTATGCGGCTAACAATAAACTCACTGACTTGACGCCGTGTACGTCTCTTGAGTTTGTACGGCACATTGACGTTACAGGGTTAGTGCTTTATAACTTTCCTAATGCTCGAATCATATATTATTCAAGAACGTTTTCAGCAATCTCATTGACGATATAAATGTTATTGCATTTCTGGTGCTTTGTCCGAACCTGAAGGACTTGGTCCTCGAAGAGAACTTTGGTATCGTGGATAGTCCTTCATTCCGTGACGATGTGAAACGCCTCATTCCGCAACTGAAAACTTTGGACGGCATTGAATTTACAGGTAACACAGCGCGAAATTACTTGGAAAGTGCTCAATGTATTTTCTCACAGTTTAAGTCGTTTCCTTTTGTTCGAATTCCCTTCCGTTAATTTGATTATCGTGTTTGTCCTGCACTAATCAGATGAATGTACTTCACTATCCAATGCGACGTCGTCCTTAAGCTGGTCTTCAGGATCCGAATCGGTAACATCAGATTCGTCTGGCCTAAATTCTACATAATTTTGCAAATGGTTTTTTTTTCCCAGCCAAGTAGATTACCGGTGATACCTACTTGTAATTCTGAGCAACCACCAGCAGCAGCGGACCAGTCAACAAATAACACTTGCTACACGGTAAGCTTCACCCCAAGAGTTTTCTCGCCACGCAATGAAAATAATGAACAACTGACGAATGCAAATCAGTCGGACGTGCAAGGTAAATGTTACGCTCACATTATCGATTAATGCCTACAGCGCACTCACAGTAGTATAAACAATAACATTCGAACATTTCAGTGAATACCAATGGGTTGCTGCCGAAAATTTAATGCGTCACATAGGTCGTGAATTTCGTGCATACATGCACCTATTATATTATGGCAACAAAGTACAAAATTATGAAATTATATTTCGATAAACAAACACAGATTTTATTTTCACTGTTTACATATAATATTTCATTCCAATGATATTACATTATTATTAAATGCACGTAAATAATTGAATTGTTATTAATTATGAGAGAATTATTAAATTTTAAGCTCAGGTTTACCAATTTATTACGTATATTTATCAAAGAGTAAATAAAGTTAAATTTATCGTTTTTGTTTGCGTAATATTTTATGAGTAATGTGCCAGAGATGCGTTTTTGCATAATCCGGCCCTAACTTACTTATGAATGCCTTCTTCCTCTTCTTGTTTCTGATAAGGTTAATCCCTGCATCATAGCACAACATCCCACAAATTGTTCAGTTGTGTTGCCATCTTTTCCGTGGTTTGCCCATCTTATGAGTTTTATGGTGTTTGGTGTTTAGTCGTTAGTCTCTGGCCCATTTTGTCGGCCGTTTATCTCGCATTCCACGCAGCCACCTAAGTATATCTTGAATACACAACTCTCCCTTTATCATAGCACTTCCACATCTATAGAGTAAGAACAACCCTTTGGTTAAACTCAGAGGGCGCGTCGTTGTGATCCTTGGCAATTGTTTTTGACATTTCTGCATGGGTTTTGATGGCATACGTTAATTTGGCGAGATGCAGGCTTTGTAAACTCCAACTTTTACTACTTGACTTCCGCAGAAGGCGGCTCCAAGCGCGTAGGAAGAAAGAAGAGGTTGATTAAAGGATAAGGTTAGTGACCTGCTACTTGTTAAGTAACTCTAAGGACTACTCATAACATGTTGAGGAAGCTTTGCAAGGACATATAACTTATTGATGTAATTTTCTGAATTTGTGACTTGGTGTACGAAACTACCACAAATCATCGCTATCATAAGTTGAAAACTTCGGATTTTCCTGGACACATTTTATTAGATTATTACTTATACTTTTTCTTGCTTTTTTCTACATGTTAATATGATTCGAACTTGATTTAGCAAGCAACTAGCTAGATAAAATTATATATAGTGTAGTTTTTAATACTCTTAATTATTGCATTTGCTGTAGCATTGTAAGTGTAGAACTTACAGTTTTAAATATCTAAAAATATATAAGTAATGAATAATACATTAAATAGGTTATCTAAATACATTTCCCATTAATACATGTCCGACGATTGTGAATTTTCCGGCTCTCACACTTACTGGTTCACTACAGTTCATTAAAATAAAATTCATATCTTTCATAGAAACCAAATCCCCATCGTAAGGTATTGAATTATAGACAATTGTATACAGTGATTCGCTCTAAAATTATTAAATAATCAAGCAGACATTACTATTATTTGGTAAATGTATTAATTTACTTTATCTTTTAATCTTTCAGCGCAACCGCACGTAACAACAACAAGAGCAACATAAGTTGCTCCATGAAGAATTGTAGATAATCCCAAATCCTAATTAATACATAATCATTAAATATTTCATTTTCGAATCAAGTAATTTCTTACTCCAGATAACAATTGATACACAATGAGACTCATATTAATCGGAGTCACACAAAGATGCAACATATATCCATTTTCCATTAAATCGTTGATAATATTATTAATGCTATAAATTTATCATTTTAAAATATACAAAAGTAAAATATAGTCAAAATATTACGTAATAATTAGTACATGATAACGAACACAACGACCAAGGTGTTGTTTACGTATTGTCCAATTGTTTATTTGTAGAATCTCTTGAAATAAATTTCCAAGATTTTCAATATTTAGAATAAGAACTTCGTTGAAAAACATGTACTGAGTAATTTGTAACACAATTAGAGCTCCACCTGAATAGCTTGAAATGCATTGAACTGTAAGATAAATATATCTATTCGGCTTCTTAAATACATCATAGAATGATATATATGGCTCAAATATAAAGCCACAGGCTGAAGGTACTCCTGTTTCACAATTTTCGATGGAAAAGTAAAATAAAGTAATGACACCAGTGAATGCAAACATGTAAACTGTCCCATAAGCAAACTTTGTCATCAATTTATCAAGAGATTCAACGCCAGGCACCTTTCCCATATCAGGATGTTTAAAATTACCCATTAACTTGCATAATTTCATAAATTCAGGTTCATTGACTGCTAAAAACCACGATAAAGCAACGACTGTTTCAGTTGATAAAATCACAGTAATATCATCTGCAATCCCAAGAAAGGTAAGTGAATTATTTGCTAAAAATTGATTAATGGCATTAGTATTTCAAAAAGTTTCTATTTAGTATTATAATCTTACAGATATAGTACACAAGATGGCCATAACTTCCGAATGCCAAACCATTAAAAAAAATTCCTGTTACAACTAGTTTCAACCAAGCAAAAATGTTAATAGTTTCATTAACAAATCCAGCTTTTCGAAGGAATCCATTTACTGTTGTATTTAATACAATCTCTTCAACATCTGTATCGTAACATTTGAAATAGTCACAAATTTTCCTAAAAGGAATTTCCATCTTGCTGCATTCGGCACTCTTAGTGCACTGCAAGCGAACTTTAAGAAAAATATGAGTTCACAGTGTTTTAAAATATAATTTATCTTGCGTAATATTCTTAGTATATAATAAGAAAATGTAATTTAATTTTAATTTTAAACTATTGGCCACGAATAATAACTTGAGATGGAGAGTCGATATTGACGTAATCAGGAATAATTAAAGATATCTTGACTTCGCTCATGAGCTTAATGCATATATTAAAATAATTCATTTTTATATAATTGATATCAACTTCTGCCTTATGTTATTTGCTGTAAACCGTAATAAACCGTATATAATTATAAATAATAAGAAATCGATTATTACAAAGTTTCTATAACTAATTATAAAACATTATATGCTATACTCACATAAACTTGCAAAGAACTAAAACTTGTAAAAATTTTCGATAATGTTCATTAAAGTTGATCTTCTATTAGTATTGATTCAGTTCAAAAAGTATTGTCATCAGCTTTTGATAACTAAAATAAGATATTAACTTTTTATTGCTCAGCTTATTCACATTTTTGTAAAAAATATAGTCATGTTTTCATTCATATTTTATTTCATCATCATTACTTAGTAGCAACTGTAATGTAATATAAATGACAAGTGATGGTGAAATTGTTGTAAAAACATTTTTAACGTATTGGGTGAACATTTGCAACAATGTACTTAAATAAAATATCTGTCCCAATATAAATTGATTTATAATTATTTCAATCCTAGCATGTTGTACGTTATGTTACACTGCTTACATAACTCAGTCTCTTCTAAGTCGTTATTGTGCACAACAATGACGAGATATTATTTACTACCGTAATATGACGAAGAGAAATGAGATGGTTATGTGTTATCCAACTTTAAGAGAGATTTCATTTTACAATGTATGTAATAAACTACAACTTTTAATGTTTAAACGTACGAAACGATACAATACTGCATTTGTAATACTTTTGTCATTTTGTAATATTGCTATCAATGTACGCATCATGAAAAACGAATATTAATAAATATTTATATATGCTGCATAAGAAAAGTTAATGATGAGGGCTCAAGCAACAAGCGGGAAATCAACGTTAAGGATACACGAAGAACCGCTTGCTTCCCGAGTATTACAGCTCGTCCAGGTCAATAATTGCCCTGGGCCAGTTCCACAACAATGAAGAGGCTCAATCATAACGCAAAAAAAGGTTCTAACTGGCCTTCAAAATTGGAAAGATGCGAATTGGTATAGTTATGTTGATATCCACAGCAGATTGAAGCAAGAGAGTTTATCAGAAAAGTGAATACGTTCTGGACTTTTGTACAAAAATGTCGATCCTAAATACCGCGATAAAACTTTAGACTCTTGACCAGAAATAATGTGGACAAATTCAAGCAGTTACAGAGGAACTTCAAGGTTTAAACAACCATTGAAGAAAACACGATGACAATCTAGGGGAAACTTCCAGGACATCTGATTAACGAGGAGGAAGAGGCACATGAAATGCGGGTAATCTTCAGAGGGAAATAAATTTTTTATACCATATTGTTAACGTGATCCAGTGAAGCTATCCACAATCTTTAGCAACTAACTTTACTAAAAACTACAAATTAAAACTACAAGAACCTTCAATTATAACATTTTTAAAATTCATAATTTTTTTAAACTATTTCGTTTCTTAACGTTTAGTGCTTATCTATTTCTAGGGTTTCAAACTTTATTAACATAGTGCTACCATTTGAAAAATATACCTTATTTAGTAAAACTTGTTACTAACAGGACACAATGGTGTGGTAATAAGCGTGGATGTAAACTTCTCAAATATTGATTATTGCAACTGCTGCAACATAGTTAGAGTGGAACTTATGGTTTTAAATATCTAAAAAAGAATAAACAATAAAAAATGCTTTGAAATAATACCATAGATACATCTCCCATTAATACATGTCCAACAGTTGTGAATTTTCCAGCTTTCACACTTACAGGTTCAATGCAATTCATCAAAATAAAATTCATATCTCTCATTGTAACCAAATCCCCATCAGTCGGTATTGAATCGTAGACAGTTGTATAAAGAGATTCGCTCTAAAGTTATTTAGCAATAAATTATCCACTACTGTTAGTGTACATATTTACTTTTTCCTTTATTCTTTCGCCACTTCCACAGGTGACAATTACTAAAGCAACATAGGTTATACCATGAATAACTGTAGATAATCCCAAATCCTAAATAGCACATAATTATTAAATATGTACTAATCTAGTCGATTTCTTACTCCAGATAGTATTTGATATACAATAAGACTCGTAGTAACCGGGGTCACACAAAGATGCAAAACATATCCGTTTGCTACCAAATCGTTGAGAATATTATTAATTCTATAAATGAAGATTTTTCAGACATATAAATGACGAAATGAGCTCTAAATATTACTTAATAATTAATACATGATAACGAGTGCAACGACCAATATATTCTTTACGTGTTTTCCTATTGTTCGTTTTCGGAATCTGTCGGAATAAATGTTGAAGATTATCAATGTTCAGAATAAGAATTTCATTGAGAAACATATATTGGGTAATTTGCAATACGATAACAGTTCCACCACTGTAGCTTGTGATGCATTGAACCATGAGATAAACATATCTATTCGGTTTCTTAAATACATCATAAAATGATAAATATGGCTCAAATATAAAGCCACAGGCTGAGGGTACACCTGTTTCGCAATGTTCGATGCAAAAGTAAGAAAAGGTGAGAGCGCCAGTGATTGCAAACGTATAAACAGTTCCATATGCAAACTTTGTCATTAATTTATCAAGAGCTTCAACTCCTGGCACTTTTCCCATGTCAGGATGTCTAAAATCACCCAAGATCCTGCATACTCTCATAAACTCTGGTTCATTAATTGCTAAAAACCATGATAAAGTCACCACTGTTTCGCTTGATAAAATAACAGTTACATCATCCGCAATATCAAGAAAGGTAAATGGATTCTTAGCTACAAATTAATTTAGATTACTATGTTGAAAAGTAATTTAAAAATCTTATATTTGTACACAAGTAATGAATAATATGACCATAATTTCCTAACGCCAAACCATTGAAGAAAATACCCGTTGAAAGAAGTTTTATACAAGTTAAAATTGTGAATTTATCACTAACGAATCCAACTTTTCGAAGAAATCCGTTCGATGTTGTATTTAATACAATTCTTTCAACGTTTGTATCGTAACAATTGAAATAGTCACAAATTTTCTTAATAGGGCTATCCATTTTTCGTCATTCGGCACACTTAGTACACGGCAAGAGAGCTTTGAATAAAATATAAAATTTAAACGGAATATTAAATTTAAATAATCAATTAATCTCTCAACTGTAAACATCTTACTATATAATAAGCAAATATAATTCGCTTTTAATTTCAAAGTATCCACAACGAATGAAAACTTCAAGAGGCAGAGTCAATTTTAAGTTAATTACGAATAATTAAAGAACTTTGCTTATGAACTTGATATATTATAATGATACATATTACATATCAATTTCTGTATGAACTTGTTAGCTTTGAGCCTTATGAAATTACAAAATAAGATTAAATCGATTATTATGAAGTAATTACAACTAGTTATGAAGGTTAATATTTTTCAACTTTAATATCCTTTCCTTTCAAGTTAATATAATTGCTTAAACTATGTACGATATTTAATTTCCTAAACCTAATTTCACTGTAGGCAATCCATATAACAATACCAATCAACTTTAACACTCGTATATAAACGCTTAAGCTTAAGGGTAGTAAGGTTGTAAAACTATGACGGATCAAGGACCTAATTATTATTTCAATTTGCGTTGCTTTTGAAGAACCTAAGATGTTTTTATTGAAGTATTCTTAAATGCACATAAAAATGTGTTATCTTAAATAACACGCTTAGCACATCCCATTGCAGCCCGCAATGCTGCCCCACAATTAAGAGTACTTTTATTAGTTATTTATCATATGTTACTCAACCCAAGTTCTTCATGATATTGGATACATACTATTTTACGAACCTTTAAGAAAAACAAGTTGAAATAATTGCAATTTTTTCTGCGTACGCCACCTAAAGAATTGTCAACAAGTAACTTCTATCATTCACCATGTTTATGCAACTTGTTATACCCCAGATTGACACCGTGTGGCACGGTATAGCTTGACGTGTCTTTTGGTGCAACAGCATATCGTATAATCAGTTGATGCTGTGAACACCTACTTAAAACCTAAAAAATATAGTTTTTCATCAATTACAATGCATTCCGTACTGCAGCGAGGCAATGCAATATTTGCGTATGCCCTTAGTGTATTAGCAGGTTTAACATTCGCTTGTTTTCTTTCTACAGTCTTCTTAAATTATAGAACACAAGCTGATATGAGAACAGTAACTGTTCTAGTGTAAGTAAACAAATTATATTCATATTACAATATTAAAATATTTTCAAATTCCAGTAAGAACGTTCCTGACTATAGTGCATCTAGAGAAAAGAATGACTTGGGATTTGTTACTTTTGATCTGCATACTGATCTCACACATTTGTTTAACTGGAATGTAAAGCAGTTATTTCTATATTTAACAGCTGAATATCAGACAGCAAGTAATGAGTTAAATCAGGTAATGAATTAATATATTTTGATGTATATTTTACTTAAACATATATCTTTTAGGTTGTTCTGTGGGACAAAATCATACTGAGGGGTGAAAATGCAATCCTTGACTTTAAGAATGCTCATACAAAATACTATTTCTGGGATGATGGAAATGGTTTAAAGTAAGTTGATATTATCAGGCATGTGGCAATTGTGATTAACTTTTCTTTTATTCTAGGAGTAACAAAAATATTACTTTAACATTATCATGGAACATTATTCCAAATGCAGGATTTCTGCCCAATGTATTTGCACATGGATCACATACTTTTAAGTTCCCCACTGAGTATACCAATTCTAGAATGTGATATTCAAGTCATATTTAAAATATTAATTAATAAAGTAATAACTTAATGCGTTATCAGTAAAAACAATGCACCATTACAATTCATCTGGACAATGCAGCTTCCTTTCAAAACTTCCCCTTATCAGCATCCAAATATTGACACATCTTCCTCAGAAAACATGAAGCAATACAACATATCTGATGTCAACAAGGCAGGATTGGTATTTGAATTGAAGACAAAAATATTGTTTTTAAGTTTTTTATTTGATATAAACAAAATTAAGCTGACAATATGCAGGCTCCACCAACAGCCCTAATTTTCTCCTCAGCAGATTTTGAGAAGAATTTCGCTTTTACAATGACAGGTTGCTTAGGAATGCGTCCCTTTCCTAGGAGCTTGTAGTAACCCTGAAAATAAAACCACACAATTAGCAATCTTTCAAAGTAATATCTGTTTTAGTTCCCATACTGACAGACTAAATCAGTACAGGAACAGTCACCATAATAAAGTAAGTCCGCCCGTTCACACTATCATCATAAAATTATATACAACTAACATCTTAGCAAGAAATAACAGCTACTTACAGCTTTCACAATGTCAATTACTGGAGCTTTGCCCTCAGCATTGTCCTTGTATTTCAGCCTTGTTTGTTCACTAACAAGAGTCCATAATTTATCCAAATTGATTGTAGGGCACCACTTTGAATTCTTGCGTAAATGGTAATTTCTCATACCCAATTTACCAAAATATCCTGGATGGTATTTGTCAAAGTTGATACGATGGTGGTGCATACCGCCAGCGTTACCGCGACCACCGGGATGCTTGCGATGCTTGCCTATATGAAAAAAGATAAAATCAAAACACGTAAACCCAAGTCACACCATTATAGTATGTTAATAAAAATCAGTAAATATATCTCTGCAATAAAGTTAAGTCCGCCTGTCGCTAATAAGTTGGTATCATCACATTATTAATTCTAGCAAAATCAATTCGTTTCAAGACTTACCAATACGACCGTGGCCATGGCTCACGTGTCCTCTTAACTTCCTGGTCTTCTTCTTTTGGGTGGACTATAATACACAAAATACATTACTTCTAGGTTAACCATACCGCGTACGCAAAAACAAATAGTTTTCGAACATCGCTTAAGAATCTTAACAAAAATATTACTTTGGTATCGCACACATTTTCATTCAATCGGTTTATAGAACGCCGTTTAAACAAAATATTCACTGATGACCAAAATATTAAAAGATTTTTAAGAACGATGTTCGTAGCAACCACTCACCATTATGAGCTTGAACTGAAAGGGAGTCTAGTAGTATTTACTTACCACATGTTGGTATTGTTGATGTGCGCACGAGTGTCGAAGATGCACGACAGTATGACCAACTGAAATAAACTTGGATACTACGAAATAGCATGAAGTGATAATATACTATATTTTTTTAAAGAACAAATATATAATGTTAATTCACTTATACTATTAATAAAAATGGTATATTACTGATTTTAAATAATGTTTTGTTAGAAAATGATTATATTATACAATCTTGTTCTTTGACATCCAATATATATCAGCTTGGTGTACAACGTCGCAATATCCGCTTCAACCCTCCGTAACTTATTTTCCCGCAATAAATTTGTAAACAATATGTGTGTACTAATTAATTGAATATTTATTCTACGAATGTGAATTACAATTACATTTAAAATCAAACCTTACCAACGTGAGATTGTTGCTACCTGCGCAAACTGGCTATTACGGTTAAACAAAGTTACGGTGTGCCACCATAACCTAATAAACATTTCTGTGAAAAGTTTCTTAGAAAACATTAACATTTAGCAATGGCAGGAAAACGAACGGCGTCCAGCGACTTAAATCACGATAACTGGGACCAAGATGATGAAGTAGAATACGCTGGCACATTCCAAAAAGCTTCAGAGGAAGCTCTAAAAAAACGTGTAATCAAAACTGCAAAAAGACGCGCTCCACAAGTAAGTAGACTTGTATTCCAGTAGTATATTGCTAAAATATGAATTTTGTTATGTTAGTTGAGTACCGAGGACGGAGATAAGAAGTCGGTGTTTGATAATTTTACCGGCTTCTCTAAATTTGCACCACCAAATCCAAATGCTTCATTTAGCTTTCTATCAAATACAAATACTTCAACAATTACAAGTAATTCAATAACAAAAACACCACCAGGAGAGTTACAGAATGGATCAGTTACAGTGGAAAAGAAAAGTCCACTACAAGTTGCACAACAACAAACTAGTGAAACTAAGAAAGATGAAGGCAATAATGAGTATTACGCAAAATTGAAAGGATTGAATGAGAGTGTGCTTAGTTGGATAGACAAGCATGTTAAAGAGAACCCTTTCATTAACTTGAAACCAATATTTACAGATTATGAACGGTATCTGACTGACTTAGAAACAAAGTATATTGAAGTTGATGAAGACACAAAAAAGGAACTTGCAACATTTTCATTCAAAGCACCAACAAGCAAGGTGGTTGCTACAAGCAGTACATCATTTGTTTCATCATCATCTACAATATTTGGTGGTGCTAAAGAAAAGCCAGCAATATTTGCAGGAGCACAAGAAGAGCAACCAAAAACAATTTTTGGTGCAACTGACAAATTTAAGTTTATGTCCACGCCAATTAAAGAGAAAAGCAGCACAATGTCAACACCAGGTACATTTACATTTGGAGCAGTTCCAGTCAAAGATAAAGATAATACAACTATAAATACAATCAAATTTGGTGCCACTCCACAAAATGAAAGTGATAGTTCAACACCCAAATTTGTTTTTGGCAGTATGAATGCTGCTAAATCGGCGGCACCTGGTACGGAAATGAATAAACCGTTTACATTCTCAACGTCAAATCCAATATCAGCTACTGGTGGTTCTCTGTTTGGAGGTACACCATCATTCTCCTTTGCGAAAACAACCCCAGTAACTGCACCAGAAACTATACAGTCGGTTGACGAAGATGAAGATGAACCACCGAAAGCCGAATTCACGCCAGTCGTTGAAGAAAACCATTTGTATTCCATCCGGTGTAAAGTATTTGTTAAGAAGGAGGAATCCTATAGCGAACGAGGAGTCGGAACACTATATTTGAAACAAGTTCCCGATTCAGAAAAGGTGCAACTTATTGTAAGAGCTGATACAAATTTGGGAAACCTGATATGCAATTTCATCCTGTCCGAATCAATTCCATGCCGACGACTGGGTAAGAAGGACGTAATGCTGGTGTGCGTACCGTCGCCGGAATCGAAGCCTCCTCCTGTGCCATTGCTGTTTCGCGTCAAATCTCCCGAGGATGCCGAAGCACTATACAATGAATTAAATAAGCATAAAAAATAGATTAAAAAACAATCAATTGGTTTAAGTGGAATGTTATTTGTTCATGTTTTTACCTTCGAAATTATAATTTCTCAATAAGAATTAAAAATATCATTGATACCAAGTTTAACAAAATATACAGTTTACATCTCACATTATCCTTTTATTTTGATTATGAATGTTTAATAAAATCTATTTTTATATAACAAACAATACGTGTACGTCATTCAATTCCAATGAAGCTCTAATCCTATTCTTGACTCAACAGTAAGAGTGAAATGCTCGGCAAATATTTAAATTATTAATGAATTCACAGTTGTGTCGTTTTCACGATGTCTCACGACTGTATACGCGATGAACGAGAGATCGCCAAAGAGGAGTTTCTCAAAGGAGTTCAAATTCAAGTGCTGTTTTTCGGTCATTATCATATATTTTTGATTAAAATTCATTGCAAGTTTTAACGCTTTGTAACACTTTCTAATTAAAAATGATAAAAATTGGATAAACCCTATCACCTGACGAATTAAAAATATACAACTATCAACTAACGAAGATTTATACAAAAAGAGAAAACAAACTGCGTTTCAAAGGGTGAATAACATTACGTGGAAACATAAATAATAATAAATAAAGGCTATTTACTATGTATATAATATTTAAACGTAACATAAGTGCTTAACTTCGCAGCAATATGAACATATGATTGACATGCGTCTACAAAATAATATCAACAATGATCAATGGAATGTTGAGACATTGAATAAAATGGTAATATTCTGTGCATTTAAAAATATTGCACGTTTGTTTTAAATTTAGATTAATATTATCGCATAACGTAATGAATCCTAAATGGTCGCATTACTCGTTTCATTCTGAAACATTAATAATGGAATGTTAACAATGTTTATAGTATTGGAACTAAGGCGCGCGAGTACAATTTCAAGTCCTTCCTATATTAAACAATATTACGCTTAATCCCTATAACTATTGTAATAACAATTCATTTACTTTAATTCTCTTAGTTTATATAATAAAATAATTTCTTTCTACTAGCATTTGCTTTTTGTAGCCAATATATATTTAGTTCTCTACTCATTTGTTACTTATGTTCAATTTTTCACATTCGCTAATTAATAAAATTTCAAGTGTTAATATTTAGTCAAAATTATGTTTTATAACTTTGTAAAATTGGACGGAATGTTGATTTCATCACTTAGATCACATAAGATAGGCACTCTAGGTGTTTACGTTGTATTCCTTTTCATTTTTTAAAATCGACGTTGATATTAACTCGTTATATAACTTATTAAATTGCATTAAATTCTTATTTACATCCTAAATATACTCTTTATATGCTATTAAAAGCATTTGAATATGAATTTTCATATAGTTTGTATATTGAAGGCAATACTTTTACTTGTTTAAGGCCATATTGTTCTAAGTCATCTTTTGATTTTCTTCAGTAATTGTCTTTTGCTATCAACGAATTCAAATGTTATCAAAAATGGAATGTTTGATATCATGGTTATCGTAACTAGTAATATCCTAACATATGTAAAGTAAAATGTGCCAAATTTAGCCAATTTATAACAATTTGTACATCGTCTATAACGCTCTAAGAAATGTTTGTTTCACGTTCTCGTATTAAGAAAATATGTTTAAATAATTATTGTACTATTACTCTTGCTTCAGACATTTGTATCATCTTTCATTATTGGTGACTCTTACTCAACAGATGCGAATTAAACTCGTAAACATTGCAACATTGCTCGCCACAAATATTACACTTCCAGGGATTGGCATCCGAGTGGCATCCCTTATGTAGAAAATAGAGTGTTTGATCGGGAAACGCAATGCCACAAAACGTGCATTGTAAGCTGGATAGCATCCGTTTCGTACCAGCACCACGCCACGCGGTTGAATCGGACGGCTGCTCAGGGCCGGTTGACGTGATCGTACCGTTAGTCGTCGATTCGTTATTGTTGGGACTACTTTCTGGGTTATTATTATTGCTAGGAGATGCAGCCGCACGGTTACGGGCAGCAGTGCTTCGCGTCACAATTTTGCGTTTGAGGTCATCGCGCAGCAGCGATTTCAGCGGTGAAACCTTTATCAATGAGCTGAGACTGCTTGATGTTGCTGTTTGCACTTGGGTGGTAGCTACAAAAATTCAATTACATAAATTAGAATAATGTGGATAAAAAGAATATGAATACAATACCTGAAGAGGTGGTAGTCAAATTCACAGGTCCATTTCGTTTCTCGAAGTCTTCGTTCGGCTCTTGCTTGATGGGAATTAAAGAGATTGACGGCGTTATACTCGTTTCGTGCTCTGTTATTCGAATTGAATTCGCTAGCGAGCTTGTCGGCGCATTCGAGTTCGAATCGCCTGATTGCGGCGATCCAGGGCAATCACCATTCATGCGGTGACCTACTTCTCCGCTATGGGCTGGCTGCGAGTTTTGGCTTTCAGATAGCACCGGTGAAAACACCGGTGCCGGAGCATCCGCCATCGATATTTCGACGTGTGGCGTTAAAAAGTGCATGGGTGGTGTTGCGTTATCTGTAGATCGCGCGCCCGTCGAATCACCACTGTCGCTATAATTTGTACTTGTCATGCTAACGCTTAAACCCGACAAAGACGTCAGCGTTCCATCCAGAGGAAATCCTTGTTGTGCAGCAGCTGCCAAAAGCGACGCAGACGAGCCGGCTGGTCCCGGATTATCCAAGTCAACGCCGTGCCTATTAAAGAAATGCACCCGTAACGACTTCATTGAGCCAGCTCGATAACTGCACAGGGGACACGATTTAACCAAATCATGTTGACCGACGTGCTCATTTTGGAAGTGGGCACGCATTGCGATCTGCCTCTGAAAGCCTCTATTGCATATCGGACAGTGGTACGGCAGTGTCTTCGTGTGGGTGGTGAAGTGCTCGGCTAGATGATCCTTTCGGAAAAAGCGTTTTTGGCAAACGCGACACTCGTAGGGCTTGACACCTGTATGTCTCATTTTGTGGCGGCGCATGTTAGCACCATTCGAAAATTTCATGTTGCATACGTCGCACTCGAACAGCTTGCGGTGTGAGCGGTCCGGAGGCGGCTGGTTGTTGTTCTCGGTTTCGGCGGTTTCTGCCTCTTTGGTAGTATTATGCACTTGGGTGATATGGACTTGCAGCGAGGACTTCGAGGATGCCTCGAAGTCGCAGCTGTCGCAGCGGATGACGCCCTCGCTCGAATCATAATTGCTGCCGGTGACTTTGTGTTCGTTTTGTTCGATGTCCTCCTCCTGCTTCATCGACGACGGCGTCGTTTCATTGTTGTTGTTGTTCGTGCCGGAGTCAGCCTCATTATCCAAGATACCCGTGTCAGCCATGTCACCTGTGGTTCGCTGAAGGCACTTCTTGCACTTTGTTCATCTACAACAAACGAACAGATCGCGTTACATATGCATGACACAAATAAATTTCGTGCTGACACACTTTTCACTGATTGCCCATGCGTTTGTGTATCTTGTTAGTTGTTATTAAGTTTGCAATCGGAAATGTTTAGTGACCTATTTTGCGCTCGTTGTTACATCACGCATGTAGTTGTACGAAGTTGGCTATTGCAAATTCATTTCAACATCCAACCGTGGCAATCATGCGAAGTAAATTGTAATTTAAATAGGAACACCTCGCTAGACCTGCTGCAGGAGCTAGTGCGAAACATTGGCGATTTCTTCACTTCGTAACTCACAGCGGGCTGCTGCGTGCAGCGGTGACTACATGACTTCCACTTGGTGCACGGGAGCAGCAGCAAAGAGCAAAACACAACGCAACAAACAGCAACTGAACACAAACGTAACAACACCACTGACAGCAAAGGAAATCCACACAACACAACGTCAAACTGCGAGCACACGCGCGCACCGTGTTGATGTATACGTGCCTTGTGCTCTGGTACCTGTCTCCTCCGTATTACCTCCGCACGCGTTCCGTTGCTCGCTGCTGTTGGACGTTTGCGTTTATCCGACAGGTAAAAAAGTAACGTTACTTTTCACGTTGCCTTCCTTTGTTGCTGCTCGCTTCGCTGCATGCTTGCACGAGGTCGACACATTTGCAATAACACCCACGAATCTTATTAATTCGAAGTTAACTCCAGTATCATCCTTGCCGTGAATAACCTAACTTTCTCCCTCGCAAACCTATTTCGTTCAAGTCGCTCTGTATCTCGTTAAACTTTGTTTCGTCATCACCTCCATCACCAGCAGATACCACTGACACTGTACGTATGGTGCGTAATACACTTATGCATGTAGGTAAGATGTAATTTAGGTTACTTACGTGTTTGCTGGCGTTACGGACGGACGACACTGCTAGCTGACAACAGCAACTGGAATACTGCCGCTGGAAAGTGCGTTCAGTGAAACACGCTCGAAAAAACACCTGTACCATTGCTTGACCGCTTTTCGGCCATTCCAGGTTTGACCTGTCGGCCAAAGTGGGAACGAGCGGAGTCGAAGTGGGTGCGAGCCGAGCGGCGACCGTCGATTCCTCGACGCGACGGACGCAGGCAACAGAGGCCAGGCGAAAGCTGCGTACAGCCCACGGCTGTAACAGGCATGCAGTACAATTGAGGCAAAAGTTTTACAATCCTAGCCCACAGGTAGTATAATTTTCAACCAATTGCTTTACGACCTTTTAAAAGGTTTCTCTTGAAATGCACCTGAAGTGCCTCTAATGCCGGCTTTCGGGTATTGTCTTCTTTGCAAGAAATTTGGCGTTATTGCTGTCTAATTCCCAGAAAATAGGATTAAACTCGAAAATGACTCATTAGTAGAGGTTATCCGTAGCATATTTGGTGAATTGTTGAATTTGCGATTTGCTTTATTTTAACTCCAACGAATAAAAACAATTTTTTGCAACTATGACAATTTATTATAATGGAATAACATTTGCAGCAAACTTCAGCTACGTAATAAAGTCAACCTCGTTCGTTTTGCATGTTTTCTTTACAGGTGCTTTTATACACATATTGTGTATTATTGTGGCAATTTCAACCTTTTAACTCTGCTGGCGATATCTGGCCTGTAATCTACCTGGAAACTAAAAGTGGGACGCTGACAACGGCTGCATCCTCTCCTTTCCTTTCTTGTGGTACGCGCGTGGATTGCCGATTTGCCCGGCATTCAGGTTAGCCATCCAACCATCCGGTATTGCATGTAGGTATGTGATCACGAGTTTGAGTAATGAGTTTGACTTCTTTTTGGTTCCATCGCTCCACAAATATACATCGCCTGTAAATGGCACACTTTTGAAAGTCGATGATCACTTTAAAGCGCTCCGAAGAACCCATAGTTCGTAACCCAAATTTAATGAACACAAAGTTAAAGGCAATAAAAAGCATTCGCACCTTTTAAATTGTATGCAATCATTAAATAATTGCGCGGATTTACGTTTACGGCAGCAATAATTATTGTTGCTGTAATCCCGCAGAATTTTAAAACTTTTATTCCTAAAAGTAGATTTCTAACTTTTCTGAGTGGTTGTGTACTTTACAAAGAAGATGGCGCACCAATCGCAAATTAATTTAATTTTCTGAATTTTCTTTTACACTTAATTTTTTATTGAGGACTACAATTTACAGTTAATTACCTGGTAATTTAATTAAAGGTTTGCAATATCCTAATTTTCAAAACATTTATTTTAAAATAACATAAATGTATTTTTAAATTTTTAAATACATGTGATATTCATTAAATTATTTTCATGGAACAAAAATACAAAAGTGCTAAATTTAATTTCCGGTGCGGTATGTTTTTTAAAATAGCTCATATGAAAAAGGAAACCCTATGCTTGAAAAACGAGGAAATGAAGTTGTGGGAACACGGGAAACACAAATTTTTGTCTTAACACATGTACCATTAACACTGTCATTTGCATATAGGAAGTTACATCATTAATTATATTCATCCATGCCGATAGTTAATGGAATATCCATCAATGGGAAGTAAGTGCCTCGAAGCTAAAAAGAAATATTTTGTGGAATTCACTGCTTTCTGTCGGAAACCGTAGTGGAAATAAAGAAATTCTTGCACCGAATGAAGGGAATGCCAGGTGTTTAAAGTTAACGACAAGTGCTTCCGTTTCATTCTACGCTCTTTTCATGCACGAGATGTTGGTATGGCGCTCTTTACGCAGACAACAAACATAAGAATGGTAACGAAAGGAAGAAGCGTAGATTACAGTAAATAACTTCATATCCCCTAATTGAGGATGTCGTTTGTACGCTCATTTTCATTAAGTATATCATTACAAGTCAGGTGAACCATGTAAAATTCATCAAAAATCGTCGCTATTCACCCTTCATTTCATTAATTACCGTATTTCCCAAAGCATAAGGCTTTTTTACTAAAAAAAGGGTTCAAATTTAGGTTGCTTCTTATGAAGCATAAGTTCAGAAATAATATTTTCTAAAAATTATCTTACGAATTTGGGGTGAGCTTGATTATCCGGGAAATACGCTTTCTGCATTCCTAAATTAAATATAGAAATTTAGTATGTTGAATATGCTTTGTCCTTTCTTTGTGTTAATGTTAATCTAGCATGTTATCAAAGATGTTTACTGTGTAAACACAATTTGCGTGTGGGCGAAACAAACTGCTGGAAAATTCCAAACAAAATGAAATTATGTCCAAAATGCATTCATGCATTCTAATAATGCAGCGAACAGCAAGCTCACGTGTTGCGAAGACTATTATGTATGCAAATTAAGCTTGGATGAAGTAAATTTTGCTAATGGATTTTCATGCGCCTTTTACCATATCTCTTCTCTCTGCGTAAAACAGTAGAGAGTTGTTGAGACATTGTTCCATTGAATGCAAACATTTGAATTTCTTGCCACATTAACATTCGAGGTGCATAAATAGGCAAACGGTCATTAATTTTATTTTTAGCTGCTTTTAGGATGTTGGTTTACAATTTGCCAGTTTGGCATGAGACATTAATATAATTTGCAAAATTAATAATGCTTGCTTTACTAGATCAAAGCAAACTTTGTTTCACAAATTAATATTGGGCAGTAAGTATGTATGTTATAGAGAAATAATATAAATAGGAAAGATATTTTTCTAAATAACTTATTTCTACGAGGTGTATTATTAGATGGGAACCACATGTTCAAGTTGTCACTTTCTATTAAAGTCCAAACGTGAGAACAGCGATTTTCATTCATAAGCTGCGAGCAACTATTTTTGCGTTTGGTTTTTATTGCCTGGATGCCACACATAGAAAGTGTTGATGTGGTGCAGCAAATGCACGACTTAAATTGACCGAGCAGATCAAATCTGGGGATGGGAAACTTGTAGCAGATGAAAAGTTGAACATCAACAGCGTTATGGTGGTCACACAACCGGCTTGAGCTGCAGAAAGCCGAGGGATTTATGTCTCTCTAGGCTGAAAGCTCGTGTTCGTAACGCAAAGTGACTAAGAGTAAAGATTTCCGGAAACGTTCGATTCGTTCATTCATTAAAAGCTCATAAACTGGTTACGTGTCCTGCTAACTCCGTCCAGACATGTTGGCTTGTACCGATATTTATAGAGTTAGATTCCAAGATTATTTACCAGCAGCAATTTATAGTTTTAGTATCATCATCATCAAATGTTTCGTCATATGTTGAGGGAACATTCAGTAGATCTTGAATTATTAAGCCTGTGACACTACATTCGTAGCAATGTTATGAATGAAATTGTATGTGGAACGTTTAATGACGATGAAAATAATTCTTTAGTAAAACGTCAGCGTGGAATCTCTCGACAACGTGGGACGAAAATAAATCTTGAAATCACGCTGAAAATAAATGACTTATAAAAACGTGTAACAGATCTGTTACTTTGAATAATGACTTGTAATTGAGTCGAATACTGAAGCGAGCACGTGGCGTGCATGTGCAAAAACAAATACCAATCAAAGAACTTTAAATAAATACGAAGACGAAGTCGATGGCGTTGCAGACAATCGTTAAGAAGAAAATTTCCATTAAATCTTCATTCTTTCTTTAGCCTCCGACAGTCCTGGAGATGAGCTGATTTTTTCTTGGGAAAAACAAACAAATCCAGCAAAATAAATTGCGATCCATCTAAGCATTGACCACATAATTACATTTCTACTTGGTGTGATTTTGTTGCATTCCGCCTCTTCGCTTGGCAATTAAGCTAAAAAAGTCGAATACCTCGCTTGCTTCTCTTCCTCCGTAACGTCAGGAGCCAGTTTTTATTTATACACCTCAACTTCTTAGTGACTTTTTGTGCTGCGCGAGAAAAGTTAGCAAAGTTTTGTATATCCACTCGACTGGATGAACGGATGAAGTATCAGATCACACTTCATTTGGGCGCGCAACATGCTGAAGCGCAAAGAAAAAGCCCTGTTGCAAAGTTGCTACGGGTAAAGCTAAAGACACTCCATATGTATAGGAAAGGAAATCGATTGATTCCACGGATCACACTCGCACGCGGTGCGATCGTGTGGACGTGATCGACGAATCCGTTAAGTTGCAGTTAAGTAAAGTTTGTTTCAACGTTTCCTCTTCTATCGCAGCACTCACAGATGAAGAGGCATCGCTACCGCATTTGTACTCGGATTTGTGCAAGTAATGCCTCGCGAAGATTTCGTTATTTGCTTCATTGAGCAATTCTTTACACACGTCCGAACATTAAACGCGCACAGCGAATGCATTCGTGCTATTCATGGTCAAAAAATGTGGCGCAACATCTTTTTTCCGATTTATTATCCATCCACAAAAGGACTTTGCTGAAGAGTGAAAAACGCTAAAGTGGAAAGAAGAAATATTAAACAGCAAGCGTAAAAAGGTATTTGAAAGTTTACATTGAATATTCAGGATTCTGGATAGATTGAATGATTAAAGCAAATATTGAATTATCGTACGTTTATTGATTTTCCAGGATTTATATTCAATTCATTTACTCGTCAAATATTTGATTAAACTATATATATCAATTCATCATTAACTCTTTTTGATTTTCATAATGTATCATCTTCTTATACGACTTTACTCAATGGTCAACAACACTTAACGTTAATCTACGAATTATAACAAACAAGTAGTGATAAATTAAGAAGGCATACACATTATAAGTTAAACAATTGTACAGAGTTGTGTGTTGGTTATACACATGAAATAATATTACATTCGATTAAATTACACAGTTACATCTATTTTGCGATTCAAGTTTGAACCAGCTGAAGCAAACTTGGATTGTTATTCATTGATATTATAGTAGAAACAGCTAAATATCATTTGCTCATTCATAGAAATAGATTGAGAAAGTTCTAGTAGAAATGTTTCGCTATTCTATTTTTGCTGGGTGCAAATTAATGGTCCGCAAGTACACCAGTTGTGTTTATCAATTGTCCTATAATATTGCTATATTGAAAATTTAGAAATGTGGATATCTATTCATTAGTAAAATTGGAAGTTGTAGATTTGAAAATTATTGTTATTGTATTATCGTCTATCTCGCCGATGGAATCTACATACATATTGATTTATGACTCAAATCTTGCTTGCTTAACAATTTGTGGCTAATGATATAATAAATTCCATTATTATTGGCAATGAATGCATAATAATCCGATGATATGCATGTATCAGTAATTAATAATATTTTCATCGATTGTGTTACATTTGCTAGCCAGCCAAGGATATTCGTTTATTTGAGTTTAATCATTGATAACTTGTATTCAACTAGCATTGAATTTATTTTATGTACAGTTATTATTAAATTATATTAAGACTTTAATTAATGTCAACAAATACTGAAATATAGATGTTGCATTATGATATGACTTTTGTGATTTGTATCTCTACACTCTACATGTGTGTTGCATCAGCTGTCAGAGAATATTAATTAAATAATAAATAAAAGTAAGCTTTAGGCAGATTCACAATCGTTATTCTACTATACATTTACGCTGCTAGCGATTTGATATTTACAGAAAACATATGCGTTTGTTGTTATTCTGCTTGCGTACGATTCCATTTATATTTTACAATAATATATAACGCTGTAATTATATAACTTTTATAGTTATTTTTATTATTATCGCGCTGCGCATCCAATTTGATAAATAATCCAATGCGGTTCGATGCGATAAAATCGTGTTTTTGTTAAAATTCAGTTCACAGATTATGTTTGGTGGGTGGGTGGCTGGTGGTGGTTGGTTGGTTGTAGAGACGGGCGGTAGGTCAACCTCATCATTCCATTCAGGTTTAATTAATTCTGGCTAATTATTAAAACACAAGCACCATACATGCGCGACATTGATATGGTTTATGTTGTCGGTTTTGATGTCGGCGTTTCCTCTATGTACACATTACCAGCATCTGCGTTTGGGTTTTTCTCTTTGCGTACTGCAACAACAACATACACAGGTAATTAATTAATTAATAAATTAATCATAATTTAATCACGTATATTTTATGTGTGCTTACAAATTTACACGATTATTTGTGATAATTAATTAATGTAATATTGTACGACGAAATTTCAAATTGTAAAAACATAATCTGATTAATCGATTAATAATCAGAAATACTTGGAAAAGAAGAGAATATGTAGGATAAAAACAATTTGTAATTTATAATTCGATAATTTTCCAGTTATGGATCAAACATAACTTATAAAGTTCCGAGAGTGGCCGAAAGAATAGAGCACGACTGTCAAATAATGTAGGCATCTGATGTATTAAGCTCGAGCATTGTTTGATCCCCCTTCGTGTGTTTTTTCCAACGTTCGGAAGGGCGACTATGAATCGTAAACGATCGGACATAAATGATCGGAATCATAAGTTATGAGTTAGTATATTTTGCATAGCATATTCAGCTTTGCGGAACTATGTATGTTCCAGGCACTTGATAAACATATGAAATCGGAATCAAACATTTAACATAGATGCTCTGTTTAGATATAATATATTTCTCTGACTTTTGTTACCACCTGCCAAAGAACATACAATGAGAATAGATAAATTCTAATGTTCTTTACAGAAGTAACTAAGTGTTTGGATAATAAAAATATGAATGTAATGCGCTTTTTTCAATTTCACTGGTGACTGTAATCTTAATAATAAAAGTGCAAGACATGTTTTTATCACTTTTTGCAATTTAGCATATCGATTGTAATTTTTACCTTGAATTAATTGTTCTAGATACATGCATCGGTTTTGCAGCTTCTTGGGATCCTGGATCGGACCGAAATTAGGCTCGAGTACTTCGCCTTTCTCCTGGCTGTTCGCCGCCATCAAACTTAATCGCACTGAAAGTTCCTCGACATCTGCAAGCAGGAAAAAAATTTATGTTTAGTTCAGCTGCACGAGCAAGTTTTAAAATGAAAACTTTTTACGGATCATTCGTTTAATTGCCGACATAAACCCTGAGCGTACGACCAAATGTTGTGATCTGGCTGCGTGCGCGTTTTTGTCGAATGTTAATTATTATCGCTCCCCAGTGATCGATTCGATTAAACCGATATACGCGCGCATAAACTTCGCCCGAAGGTTGAGTCAAGAGCTATAAATATGAATCCCAGTTATTGGAGGCATATTATTATTGCATGTAATCCGCAAACGGGAGACGCAATACGCAAAATGACCAGTTGAACATAACGACGTGCCAAATGTAACGCTTTATAAATTTTATGTTTACGTTTCACGCACTGAATTCGCATTTTTTTCTAGCTGCAAGCGTGCCTGAGCAAAAACGCTATGCGCTGACCGAAATAGCATCGCGACGTTTGGTCCATCAATTGGCAGGTTCATAAACCGGCAACGTGATGCGAGAAACTATCAAGAAAATGGAGCACGCTATAACTGCCGATGGTAATATTCTGGAGAGATTAAATTCGCACAAACTTTCTTCCAGAACTTGTTTGCTGGCTGACTACGCAAATATTTAAAACGCCTTTCCGCTTAATGTGGATCTATGGGTCAATTGGCTGATTGAGAGTGATTCGCAATTTAGGAACGCTCAGGATGTTTATGAAAATTCATTGCAATCCTTGCCAAAATGCATTCATGGAAGTAGTATAATGACTAAGCAGGATCTTAATGATTATTTTCGCTTCGATCGTATTTTAGTTGCACATCGTTTAATAAAGAGTTTGTTAAACAATCACTGCACATTTTCATAGTTTAAGCACAAACACCCTGTCTCGGAATGCATTTTATATGAAGTGCTTGCTTGTTGCTTGAGCACGAAGGTTGTAATAACACTAAAAGGATATTTTTAGCATCAAATGCAAACTAACAACGAGTTGCTCAGCTTTTATTTGAAAATGAGTACAGTTTGAAAGGAATACATTTATCAACAAACGTTGAATGTTGTATTCTTTTGATTCTTGTTTATAATATTTCAGCATCTCAAGGACCTGACAGGAAGAGTCAAAATATTTTTAATATCTAAACGAGATCACAAGCTATTTCTCAAAATGATTAAAAGTACTTTTATAGCACGCTGGGAATTCGTAATAAATGAGCAAAACTTACTGTCGCATTCGTAATTAATCAATGATAACTATGGACGCGGCGTGTGAACGAAGCGTGATTAAGAACAATAAAAAGCAGACTGATGAATGATCATTATTAAATGGATGACACTCATTTGCATACGGGTTGTGCATCAATATGTAATTATTATCCTTTCGTCATGTGCGCGACAAAGCGTTGTAAATCATCGATCCGTAAATGGTCGGCTTGGGAAACATTGAAGTAATATACGAGTTGCTAGATGTGATTGAAGCAAATTCATGTAAGTACATGTACTTTAATCAATTGAAGTGGTTCACGGACGACAACTTCGACATGATTTCTCTCAGTGGTTCATCTAATACATGCGTTGTATGCGAATTCAACTCCAAAGCAATGGACAGAAATAGGGACCAATTTCATACGTATAGTCGCGAATTCATACATTGCAAGCAAGCGTGGTATTCTGCTAATAGAAGCACGAATACAAATGCACAGGCAATTCTTCAATTCAGTTTGAAGTCACTTCACACGCACACCGTGCCTAATTTGAATACGTAATGCTTTTCAGATGATTTATCATGGCAAACACAAGGCAGAGAATGAATGCGTTCGAATTGAATGCCAGGTTACCTAGTCGCGATACCCGTGATACCAAATAATAATGCGTTGTTTGGCTTCGGCTTTATTTGGAGTCGTGAAGGTATTCGCTATTCTATTTCTAATAAAAATCATGATGTGGTCGCACACATATAAATGAAAACGTTAATAATAGAACAGTTAGATCAAGATTGCGTTATAAACGCAGCATGCAGTGCACGTATTATTGGCTTGTTTTATGCTTTTGAATGCGTTTTGAATGTTTTTATTGGGTATTTGCTCATTTTGTGAAAATTAACGATGCGTTTCAGCCCATAAAATACAAGAATTATAATCATTTATGTGATATTATTTTCTAGTAACTATTATAATAAGTTATTTCATATAATCTTCTAGCAACTATTTTTATGACTCGAATATTAATCGCCATGTACTTATTTAAAATGTATTAGTTCATTCCGAGTTTACAAACTTTCGTGAGCTTGTAAGAAAAACTAAATTAACATTTGTAATAGATTCAGACAATAAGTAATCAAATTGTTTATATTGTTTTGGTCATTTAGTCATGGTGAAAGCATTCTTCTTCACTTTTAGTGAAAGTATAACAATTATATCAATTCTATTTGTTCCGCTCGATTCAATCTTGAATTTAATAAATCTAAATCCGTAGAGTACAATGGACAGTTCTTACAATGAAACAACGCGTTACTTTTTTAGACATGTGTGGATAACAATTCATGTTAAATATGGTAGTGTAGCAAATAGACTGTGATAACAAATCTAAAGCTACCTGTTGGTTCATTGCATATATTTATGTAATCTAAATGCAAAGTTAATGCAAATCCACCTGTTATAGGGTACTTACATAGATTCACATAGATCAGAGATTACATAAAGTACACATATAACCTATATCTATTATAGTTTCTAATCATTTATTGTTTTTTATGGACTTAAATCGCTAAAATGAGTGAAATGTTTAAGGATATATAAATAATACAGTGGTACCTCAACATACGAGTTTAATTCGTTCCGAAACATTGCTCGTATTTTAAATCGCTCGTATCTTAAAACAATTTTACCCATTGAAATTAATTGAAATGCCATTAATCCGTTCCAGCTGCTTGTGATGCATAGTCTCTGCATGGTAACACAAGTAATACATAGAGGTTTACTTTGTAACCTGATACTTTTGAATACAATGCTTTTGTTGTCTAAATGTTTTTGATTAATTATGATTTCGATTAATACATAATTAAGCCAAAATGAAAACACTAATTACTTTGGAATATTATTTAATTATTTAAATAAATTTATAGATAATGAAATCTCAAGCATAACAAAATTTGAATTTTGAAAATTGGTGCGGTAGTTATTGAGATAAAGCGATTTGAAAAACAAAATAGGCGTTTTGGACGAGTGTGCGATTCCTCGTATCTCAAATTTTGCTCGCATCTCAAACAAAAATATCGCCCGCTCGAGAGCTCGTATCTCGAAAAACGCGTAAGTTGGGTCACTCGTATGTTGAGGTACCACTGTA
>JARJDV010011564.1:0-11143 GCA_030264675.1 Anaulacaspis nigra | reverse complement strand
TATTCATCTTGCCGTTGAAGAAATATTAAAATGCAAATTGTATTAAAATGATTGGCATAATGGGAATTTTTCGACTATAAATAATTATAAACTCGGAATAAATTTTCCATCTCGTCTACAAGTCAAATAAAGCTCATTATTTCAATAAGTGCTTGTTGACATATTGGGGTTGACATGTCGCATTTGATTTAAGTTTACAAACTTTGTTAAGCGCAAATTCAGCCGCATGCTTTCGCGCTCGACCCCACAGGTTCGTGGATCATTTATTCTTTCTCTAACACGGCGGGCGGCGGCAATGAGAAGTCGCAGCGGCGAATGGGGCAGGTTTCCCTATTGCCATAAGAAGTTATTTGTTTTCAGTGCGAGCGCGCGACTGCAGCGCTTCCTATGTCGCTCGAACAGCATGTGCGACAGTCTGAGTTATGCCGATTCGGAAGTACATCTTAAATTGTAATTACTGCTATAGTATATTAACGAAGGCGACGGCGGCGGTAGCGGCAGCGTTGGTGGCGGCGGCTGCATACATTTAGCGCACTGTTCGCGAGCAGGCGAGCGACCGACGAGTGTTTTTAATGTCTCCGGCCGAGGAAATGAATCAAGCCGACGTCTTCGTAATTCACTCGCACTGGTTTGCTCTTCGCCGCCAACTTTTGCCCAACTGTTTAGTGGCCGGAACGGAGGCGCGCTGCATACAAGCGGCTATTAACTGTTATTAGTATTACGGGCGGAGATCCTCGCGCCTCTATATATCACCCGTTCGGCGTTCAATCGAAACGCGCGCTCGCGTTCGCGTTTACCTTCGCCCCCACAAAGCGGCGTGTGGACGACGCCTTCGTCATTAGTTTACGCTCAAAGCGACTTTAAAGATTTCCTCTCATTGCGAATGCTCACTCAATATTCACCGGCGCTTCCTGTGCGCGCGCGAATTTCACTTAATGAAGGTGTAAATGCGTAAAGTTACTCACTTAGCGACGTCTTAATTAAATTTAACTTATTGAAAAAGCGCACTTTTCCCCCATCGCACAATATACGTAATGCTCTCTAATTCCGTAATAAATGTGCTACTCTCCCACCGAAATAAAAACTTTAATGTAACGCCGGTGTTGGCGCACTTGGTACTTATAAAACTTTCATATTTGTACGCGTGCCCTCGCGGGACCAGCAAATGTGAAGTCAACTAGGACACTTTATCAAAAGTATAAACTTTCAGGGACCGCGCGCCGGAGCAATTGTGAGCTCCGACGTACTTCGGAGCGTTTTCCACTTTCCCAATGCGGCTCACCTGTTCAACCCTCGCATCTTGTTTATGAAGCTCTTCACCGGCGAGAGCCCATGTATGGTCGAAAAAATAATTAAGGGCTCGAAACCGAAAAGAGACGAATTTAAATTAGCACTTTAGCTCCGACCGAGTGCAGCACCTATGTTAAATTATTCGCCGCCCATCTCGCGGCGCGTTATCTTTCAGTTTATTTAGTTTGCAACGAGCGTCGGAAAATAATTCATAAATTGTTAAATGGATGACGTAGATGCTTGTATGTGGCATGTGCGGAGTGCCATTACGTTAGTTTCCAACTTGGCGTCAATTAAAATCTTCCAGCGCGACAACTCAGACGCGAAAGTGGTCGTAAAGCTCTCAGCGAAATAATGTGACACACTAATGTCACTCATTCACCGCCGCCGCGCACGCCGTCGACATCATGTCTCGTGTTCTCCCTTCGCGCCGTATATATTATTAGCTGCGAGCAAATCCAGCTGGAAAAATGACTATACGAAGTGTTTTTATACGCCATTCGCACACGCATGCACTGCTCGAATTTATGACTTAATAGATTATTAGTGATAAGTGCATGTGTAGCTTTTCGCTCCTCGTACATATATCACACGCTTTATTGTTCGTGTGTTGAAATTTAGTTTATAAATTACGTAGAGCAAAACTATTCATAAGGTTACGCTTAAAATAAGTTTTCTGTTTAATTAAAATTTAACTTCACTCGACTTGCCACGATAAAGCGGGAATTTGAAAACACCAAACGCGCAGCAATTGTCTAAGTGCAGTTGTCAATAGACACTTTGTATAGTTAAACAAAAAGCAGTGTGAAGAGTCAATGATTGTGGAAAAGCGTGTCATCGCTTAATGCGTCCCGAACGTGAAATAACCACCTCTTGGTGAAAATACGAAGAGCGCGCAGAAGAGCAAACACTCGCGCGGGCGCGCACCACGTGTACACGCTGCTTTAGTTAGTAACAACTTGTGTGTGCATTTCACAAGCAAGCACATCCATACATTTACTACTTTTGCTCATTACCGCATTTAGCATTTAACTCTTTGCCACCGAATCGCACACGTGCCGCAGCGTCCTCAAGAATTTACAGGAGCACCGAAGGAAATGTCCTTTTCATGTACGAATGAATGTGTACCTAACACACACCCGGAGTGGTATGCTGCCCCCCTTTGCGCCTTCCGAAACTTATGTAATGCTCATCCTTGGTGCGAGCGGTGTACGTGAATGAACGTGTGTGCTGTGGTGTCGGAAAGTAAACTTTGTACTTTGACTTTTACGGCATGCAGCTAATATGGGTGAGACTTCCTTACCGCCCCCTCAAGGCTGGCTTGTTATTTGCATCATCGTATTTCACACCTCACGCCTTTCTCGTGTAGTCCGTTCATGCGCCGCCACCGTACTTATAAAGTTACGTTGCATATTGACGTGTTTTAGGGGATATTTACAGTGATAACATCAAAATTATCAGCTAATCATTGGTTTCCCCGTCTGTTCTAAGAATACCTTCGTGCGAAATGTTTTTAGTCATCCTGATAAAAATCTTTAAACTACACATGTTAATAATTAAAAGCACACGATAATTATCAAAGCTAAGCTAATAAACTAAAAGCTCTATTAATAACCTTCTCATTTGGTATGCGTATTTGTTTATAAGAAGATGTCAATTTGCATTATCAGCTTCTGTAATATTTGCATTTATGTAAAACACTGGCCGCTCATTGGACGAACGCGCGTAATAGCCATAACTGGACGATAATTGCGCGTGCGATTGGAAATTTACGATTTGCTAATTGTTCAGCGGCTGTGCGCTTAATGGGGCTTGAAACGCGTATGCGGTACGCTTATTTCGCGCTATACTCTTTCATATACTTTGGCGTGCGCGGCGTTCACGCAGCGCAAAAAGTATTTGTTATCACTCGTTTGCTAAACGTGTGGAACTCCGCCGACGGCAACACTTTTTGCTCTTGTGTATATGCGCTGCTCAAATAGTCTTAAATATTTAATAGCTGATGTTGTAGAAGCACTTAAGTCTAATTGCAGGCCTTCTGTACTCTCGCTACTTTGAATATCTATTTAAATAGCTAAACAAACAGGAAACAATTAACGCTGTGCGTAATTTTGTTGATAAATTTGTAATAAATATTACCGCGCACTAAGCAGGTGGAATTAAATTTTCAATATAATTGTACTGATAAAAATATCTCCGCGACTATACGCTGAAAACTAGTTGAGAAAGTAATTACCAAGTATTAAAGTTATACAACTTTAAAAGGTTTGACTTGTCGAGAAAGAATCCAAAAACTTGAATTTAAAGTGAATCGCTCCTATCTTCCTTTTTAGCGCTGCGTGGAATAATTTTTACAGCCTGCACATTCAATTAAACTTGCTCGTTTCGCTTGAAAAACATATTTCCGCGCCACTGATAAGTGCACGCGTTGGAAAAAAATTATGCAGAAAAAGCGCGCGTTTTGCAAATTGCACGACAAAAAAAGGCGGACAAAGGAGACAAGCACGCGGTAGCGAGAGTCAGTCATGTCTTGTTTTGCTTTCTACCAGCATAAACGGAGACCGAGTAATTTCCCTCAATGCTGAAACTAAGACATTAAACTTTATGATCTCGACAATTCACTTCCCATGTATGTTGTTAACCTGTGCCTCGACTTCGGAGACAACAAAGTCAACGATGACACTCTGACAACATCAGAAGGTATCTTTATTCTTTTCCCTTCCTTTCTCCGTCTATGCAGGATGTGCGCGAAAAAACTGCAATGGTTTTTCTTGTATTAGGAGTATTAAAAAAGTAGAAGTAATAATTTCTACAAAATTATTTTACAAGCGTAATAAATAAGGAGCGTAATTGAGTTGACTTAACTTTTTAAATTTTCCACGACGCGGAAAAATATATTGTTTGGGAAGGATGTTAGTGAAGTGAGTTGGAAACACTTTGCGCCTAAAACCATATAAACAGGGCTAATTTATTGCCGCGACACTATTCATTATCATGGCGCTGTGCATGCTTCAAGTCGTTGTTCGCGAGGCTGTCGCCGCCGTTCGTGTTGCCGCAGCAGTGCACTAAGGGTTGTTAACAGTAATGCTAGAGTTGATCTTTTTTGTTCTCTTCAGAAAGTCACCGCCATCCCGCCCATCCGCTGAGGAAGTGTGCAAACTTTATTTCCTCAGTTAATATTTTAATGGTTTTTCGCTTACTGCTGCTCGCACTTAACAGCTATCAATATCGAATTTTATTAATTCAACCCCGTTCATTCTTGGCGCATAGTTATTGAATGCTTCGCATATTGAGTACTAGCATTGAATCACGCCGCCCTTCCAATTAAGAAATTCTTTGTTCGAATGCAATAAAATGCACTCACGGCGCGAGCGCGAAAAAACTTATGCAGCGAACACTTCGCCGCCGTCGCCGCCGCCATCAATGGGCGAGCGAGCTGTGTGTTGTCGACTACGACTTAAGTTTTTTAATTAAGCTCGGAAAAAGTACGGCGAAGCAAAAGACACCATCAAGTGAAATGCCGGCCGAATGAAAAGACGGTACGTGTGCTGGCAAGTTTGGCAAGGGCAGCATCGAAAGAGCAACGCCGAGTTGTGCAAATAGAAGTGAGGAAAGCGCAAGAGGAAAAAGGGCGAACGATTGCAGACGACGATTTCGCCAACGACGAGTTTATTTCGTATAGGCGCACAAGGCAACCCTTATACAGACAGCATTCAGTGCTGTTCGCTTCGGCTTCTTGTCGCCTTCCACAAGAGGAAGGCACGCCGCGCGAAAGACGCGAATTTCTTTTGATGCGTTTCTTTATTGCCGACTTTTTCTATTTTCTTTACATCTTTAACTTTTTACTCACAATGCCAGGCGGCCAAAGTTCACTCGCGATGTCTGCCAGATTTACACTAAGTTTTATTGCAAGAAAATAATTGTTTTTCGTTGACGCACACCGTAGTAAAACTTGGCTTGCGCACGTCTTTATGCCGATTGATGACGACCGATAAAACACTTTGAGCGATGCTAATATAATAATGTGAATGCGAAAATTTCTAATTTCACGAATACACCATTTAATGCCTCCTTTTATCTCCTCGAAGGAGAGATGAATGATTTATATTTTCATAAAATTTTATTGTGCAAATAATTTTTGTGTTTTCCGTTCGGGTTTTAATTAACTTTTCGATTTGTACGCAATTTGCTCACCCATTTACTGTGCGCATAAAGTTATAATTCAATTATTTCAATCATTCATCAATCCGATATGCAACTGATTTTTTAATTAACTATCCCAATAATACTACCCTCACGTATTTTCCTTGCCATCCTCATTTGATGATGGCATTAAACAATTTTATCACTCGATTTTTGATCGACGCAAATATTGAATCGCATGTTCGGTTGATATTGAAATTCGACACTTTGGCGTCGTCTGCGACCAGTAATAAGGCTTCTGCCGCCTCCGCCGTCGGCATACATTTTACCCCGTTTACTATGCACGTAGTCGCGAGGCGCACAGTACGCTTTTCACTTCATTTTTTATGCGCCTTCCTCCCTTGGAGGAAGGAGAAGAAGGTCGATCGCACATATATGTATAATGGAACTTGTTGTCGTTCGTGGAGCTGCTGCTTGTAGCATAACGTCGCGTATAAGGTTGGATATATAATTTGCATGTAGTCGAAACTTTATATCCCCTCGTAAAAGCAGAGAGACGCTTGATGTACGCGCTCACGCGCACCGTCTTGGCCGAACATAAAGAATACATGAAGCCAATGCATGGCGGCTATCGCTGCGAGATTATTTGTGTGCTCCTTGGAAATACATGCGCGCGCCACGCGGTTCGTCCACGAATCGAGATAAAAATATAATGCTATTGTTATTAGTGCATATAAATGTATTATGTTCCTAGCATCTTTTCCATCAACTTCTTCATCACTCGCACCGTGTTATGCACATCTTTGTTGACATTCAATTAAATATTGATATGACGTATCAAAAAGTGAGCGGAAAGTGAAAAATAAAAAAATGTATAAAATATGCATCAAAATGCGAACCCAGAGTACGCGTAATAAAATAACAGTAAAGCAATAAAATAAAATGAAAATCCGAAAACATCTACATAAAAACAAAAATCTCCCTGATGGCTGTAGCGGTACAGCAATGTTATTCAATTTGTCAACTATCAATAGTTGATTTCGTTCTTTCTTTCGGAATATTTCCTTATAAAACATCCTCGATGGGCTTTCTGGCAAGCGCGCGCGCGCAGGACAAACTTTTTACAAGTTTTTATGGAGACACACGCGTGAGTATAAAATTGTCTGCTGTGTACACGGAAGCGACGTCGTCCTCATCCTGGAAGGTGCGCGTGGCAGGGCAGGACGAAACGGTAAAGGATAAACAAAAATCAGATTTGACAAGTGAACATTTGGTATCTTTTAGGATAACAGGTCCCGTGAGGGATGTTAGAACAAAATTTTCCGTCGCAGGCGTGCGCGCACCCTGCGTGTGCTGAGTGCAGTCCTTGAACAACTCCTGACGCCGAGAGTAAGAAACGTCTGAGGGCAGCAAAGAAGACGCGCAAGTAGCGGAGCTCATGGGCGAGTTGGCGCGAAAAAGCGAGAAGGACGAAAAACGAAATGTAAAAAAGAGGTCGTTCCGGGAAAAAGCAAAGCACATTGAAGGTGAAACTTTTTCATGCTTCTGTAAATATCTGTGTACACCTCTAAGAACGTAAAAAAAGCGCGCGCCTTGCAAAAAACGACTAGACGAGATACACAATGAAGCCGAATTTTGCCAGTGTATCAAAACATATTTGTTTACACACCTGTTTTCCAGCGCAAATATTTAACTTGTAATTGAATTTTTATATAAAACAACACGAAAACATCTAATGTTATTATATCTTCATCGTGTTATCGCTGAGGGAAAAAAACGTAATATTAAATACTTTAATAACAAAATATCCTCTTATATCAAATTCAAAAAATTTGATTACTTTATGAAACTTTCAATAATAAACAAAATTACCACTCGTTATTAAATGTGCGGAGAGCAAAAAAAAGTATTTTCGCTGATTTTTCCCTGATAAAATTCTATATGAGAATCGTCTGTGACATCAGGCATACAAATTTGCAATTGTTAAATCACCGCGAATTATTCACGGCACAGTCATCCGCGTCTTCAACAACAGCTGGCGGGAAAGGAAGAAAAAGCCGCAAAGGACGAGCGACGAAAAAGACGGTGCAACATAATGAAGCATAAAGATATGAAAATGGAAACCCCTCACTCCGCCGACGCTCGCAAACGCGGCTTCTTGGTTCTTTTCTACTTTTTCCATCTTAAATAAGTTAATTTTCCGCGGATTTATCTCCGGCAATTTCGCGCTGCGCTGCTAGCACGCACAGATAAAGGCAAAAACAATGGCCGGAGGCAGGGGGGATGACGCAAAGTTATCTTATTATTAAATGGCATTTCATAATTTTAATTTCGAACAGTTGCCGCAGAAATAACACTTGCCGCTCGCTCGTGCTTTATTCCCTAATCCATCACTTAATAATATCTTATTGGCTTATTTTTTTGTGTGATACTCGCTCACTAATAACCCTCGCAGTCGCAAAACTTCAAGAAGTCGTTCTTGTTTTGAGAGCATTTCCCCTCCATTTAAGTTTGCGCATATAAATTGGGGCCAAAGTTGGTGTAATCAAAACGTAGCAGTGTATTAACGCTTTAATAAGATAATTAATAATGAACGAGGGGCGCAAACAATACAGCCGAAGAGGTTGACGTGCAAAAAATGTTAGTTAGTACTTGCCACATAATTTATGATGATGGTCAACCGTTTCGACAGAAGATGAGGTGATGATAATGTGAACGTACCTGAAACAACAAGAAAACATGATTATTATTGCGAAACTTACTCCGAACGTCGAATAATTTAATTGTGAAGACAAAGTCGGACGCTTTCAGGCAATATGAAAGCAGAGACTGTAATTGAATAAGCACCGAGGATTATGTCATCTAGCGTCGAGCTAGACAATGCAATCTATAAAAATTTAATTTCGTGTCGGACAAGTCGCATTGCATGCGTGGAATTTGAATCAAACGCGAAGAGAGTAGAAAGAGGAATGAATCAAAAGACATATATCACATAAACAGACGCTGAACTGCAGTCGCGTATGACAAGCTGCAGCAGTGGCAGCTTTGAAATCGAAGACGCTTGAAACGATACAAAGTAAGACACGCTCCAATAAACTCGTGCACGAGCAATGCCGCCGCCGTCGCCGCCAGTCTGGACTTTGGTCGCTCGTGCTTCATTCCGCGTATGTATTTTCTTCCTTCGGCTTCTACTATTCCGGCAATTCGCTCGTTTTCTTCACATCGTCTGCATCGTTTGTTAGGCGACTCAACGTTTCTTTGTGCGCATGCCACATAATTCGAGCAAACGCTCAGGACGACTCTCTCGCCAAGCAATCCCAGCAACGAGAAAGCGTTTTGCACGCTGTTTGCGCACACGACCTATGTGTGCGTCGCTCGTGTTTCGATACGCAGCGGCGCATCTTCTGTCGTTTGTGCAACAAACTTACTGAAGCTGCCAGGGGCGGCAGCCGCGCGTCCTGCCAGGAATGAACTACGGCTTCACAGATAATCCCCTTGACATGTGATCAATGGTCAGTCCTGTGATGCACTTCAAGTGCGCGCACGCTAGACCTCGAAGGGAATCGAAAATGTACAAAATAGGATTTTCCATCCCACACACGCTTCAAACGTGCACTAAATGTATTCAAACAAAATTTCCACGTTGCATTCCCTATGACATTTTGGTTCATAAATAATTTACGTAGGTAACTTATTTTAAAAATAAGTAAGTAGGTTACTCTTTCGCCAAACAATTTCAATTACGCATAAACGTGCAACCCTTCAAAGTAGCGTAATGCGAAAATTTAAATTTGTTTTGAAAGTAAAAGCAACTAAAAGATTTCCACACTTGACATTCGCAAATGTGTTTTGATACGTTTGTACGTCACACTTCCGGCGCTGGAAAACTCTTTCCGGCGATGAGAGTTGGCCGCTTCAAGGTTTTTACGGCTCATCCTCTTCCCGCCGATGAGTGTGTGCGTTCGGGGGCGGCGTGCGCGAACGCCCAGCGAAAGAAAATTCAATTGCGAGGGTCGCGTTTAAATTTAAATTGCAGTTTATATGGAAAATACACGCGAATTGGAAACGAGGCGATTGCCTGCAGCCTAACCGCTCCCACATGCGAGGCAAATTGTGAATGGAAAGAGCAGTGTGCGCATCCATAATACAGAGTATTCGCAATTACGACCTTTCGGCCGCGCAAGGACGAAAAGTCGCAAGTGTTGCCAGTGACCGCGTTCGCCACACTCGGTGTGGAAGTAAACTTGAAAAGCTTTGTGTGTCACGCTGAAAAACTTGGAAGAATTGAAAAGAGAGGAAAAGCCACACACTGCCACGCAGAGTGTTTTACATCCGGCGAGCGCTCTGCATACTTACAGAATACATCACAAACGCCACGTGCACGTAGACGCAAACAGATCCAACACACGTGCGAGTTGGAAGAGTTCCTTTCCAAACAGGGTAAAAGTGGAGCACAGCAAGCTCCTTTATAGATATTGAGGGATAGGTGGAGGGTATTGCTAGGCAGCTAGCGAAATGGTAGCAAACGAATGCGAATACGCGCGACGCTTGGCGACAGGACGGGATGTATAAACGCCGTGCGGCGAAGAAGTGCTCCTCCAAGAAGCACAACTGCATGGGTCGTAGAGGACGAGAAAAAACACGCATTCGGAAAGAATGTAAGTGGATAGATGAATGGACTAAGGTAATATGGAAAATGTGCGCATTGAAACGGGCGAAAGTTAAAGTGGTGTCATAAAAGTGAGACATTGGAACATTTAGAAGACGTTTCGAATGCATTCGCCGCCGCCGTCGATATGCTAAAATTGCTTTAATTCAATATTTTTTCCATTTCTAGAGCCATTCGAATTGTCGTTCTCAGACCCAACATCTGAGGAATATTTTACATAAATTCTTTCAAATTTTTATTCAATTCCTTGCGCAGATAATTTCAACGTAATTTAGCGAGTCGCTCTCGTTTTCTGATGAATTGATAATTGAGATTTATTAATGATCATGAATATTTTAAATCCCATTCGCATCATTAAAACTAAGTGCAGCACTAATAAGTCACGCTAATGAAAATTTGAATATTTGCGCGCGACTTTTCAAAGGGTTTGCCAACCACCCCCATCAAGATGATCGGCTGACTCGACCCTTTTCTGATGAGTAACGACGTCTATTATTACAGCCGTCACATCTGTTAACTTTCAAATAAAGTCTTCATTATTACGGAACTCATTTTCTATATTTTCATATTTCATTATCCTTCCGCATCCCTTTATTCGACAAACACTGCCATCACGCTGTTCCGACTAGCTATAAAATCATAGACCACATTAAATTTGTCGACAAGCGGAAATTTGCTTCTGTATTCGTTCTAAGTGGTTTCGAATTTTGTGTTGTCGCGCGTGAAAAACATAATTGCAGGTGCGCGAATCAGATGCCGAATCATCCCGGCTCGGTGCGCGTATGAAAAATTCATAGATTCTAATTACCGCGGCTGCGTTTAAATATTTCAAATCCAATTATTTCGCTCGACAAAACTCGCGACCATTATGACGAGTCTCATTACCATTGCCACCGGTGCGCGTCTCTCGTTCGCACAGCCCGCTAATTCTTGCGGCGCCGCCTCCGCCGCGACGCGCGCTCTGATCGATACGTATGCAGTGATTTGAGTCGTCGCTGCACGCCGTTGAAAATCCTGCAGTGTGACATGTAAAAGTTTTTT
>JARJDV010011554.1:0-17298 GCA_030264675.1 Anaulacaspis nigra | reverse complement strand
CATTGTGTCGTTTAAATTTCAAATACGATTTTCATATATTACAAATTCAAATTATTAGTATTCGCAGTTAGTTCAGACAATTTAGTCTGTGAAATGCAATGAGTTTCCTGCATTCTCTCCCGAGGTTGTGATTATACAACTGGAATGTATTAAATTCCACAATGCCTTTGCCGCTTGAGTTGAGCAAGCAACGTAAATAACATTGACTACAATGTCAACGAATAGAGCCGAAAAGAACAGCGCTAAAAATGTAGTATTCAAATGCTGAGCAGAATAGAATTTACATTTTTCGGTTTAATTGTTATTTTTACCAACTAGAGTGTAGACTGTAGCACTAAAGTGCGACTCTGGTGACGTTTGTGTGCTTTCGAGGGTGGTGAACAGCAAGAGGGCCACTTAAAATTCCACCAAAATGGATTTTAATTATTCATTGTCCTTCGCTAGCTTCAGCAAGTCGACTGTTACAGGATAAAATGCATGCGCACGAAATCGTCCATCTTATGGTTACTTGAACGCGCTCCTCCTTGCTTGTTCATTATCCTCTATTCTTGCTATTCTTGGAAGCCCGTCACTATATTTCACCAAGTTCCAGGAAAAATAAAGATTACACTTGCTTGTGGATTGATTTTACCAGTGAAAAATGATGATCTTTAATCCTTGCAAGTTTATTTAAGAATATTCTGCGTATTCATTATTTTCAACATCATTCTTATGATGAAATGGCTTGAGAAAAGTTGAACAAAGGTTCCTTAGTCCTCCACTAATTAAACGCGAAATTAATCTATAACCGCATACTCCTTTCATGTACTTTTATTCAGAACGTCTTTTCATAACTTGCAAAACATTTCCATTTTCTGCTGTAAATAATAATTACGAAAATTGAATAATGATTAAGCCATAATAATGAGTATACTGCAAAATATATTTTGACGTATAATATTTATTGCAAAACTAATATAAATTCTAATATTGCTAGAAATTCCTATAAATATTAACGTAATATAAAAACAGACGCGAGAAATATGTGCGTCCATATTCGACTTTTACGAGGAAACGAGCAGGTACTTTTCAATTCGATAACGCCAGCTATAAAATTTCCATTTCGTTCAGGTCGCAACGTGCTCGCACATCTAGAATATCCAACAGGATAACAGGATAAGTGCATACATGAATGTGCATTCGATTTTCGCTCACTATGCAGTTGCCAACAAATTTTATCTCTGGAATTACTTTTTTCCATCGCGTCACAAACAGTAAATTCTATGCTATAAAGTTATTCAACGGAATAAAATCCTATAAAACATTGTAGGAGAAAATTTAACTTTGCACCGCATATTTTAATTCACTTTCGTCGTTGTAAAATAAATTAAAATAATTTCAACTTAAATTCCGGTTTATTAGCGCTCTGCGCTGTGATTTTCTTCGTTAAATCGCTCCCGAAGCGCGCATAAACACACCCTTCGCGATAATAAAGTTAATGATCTCAGCTTATTGCAATTTTCCATCCCTCTCCGTCCCGGAAGGAAATGCACGAAGGTAAATTGGCTACATAGGTATAATTCAAGCGCTGAACAACTTACATGAAGTCTTCAGGGGCGGAAAAAAATTAAACTATAAGGATTACACCGACTTTAAGGGATGTTGGGGTCTTTCAGGATTACTGGAATTATATAAATGGGAGGTGGATATAAAAGGGGAGTAAGAAATGACATAAATTGCACGTGCAACATATGAAATATTGTCTTGTAGCAACTTCTAAATTAAAAGCATTTGTTTCCGGTTCTAAAATACTTTGTACCAAATATAAAGAAGGATGACACAACTTTTATATTACATTCTTTCGGTTAATAACTTAATTTTTTTCTCATCTGTCGAGAGGTTGAAAGAGAAATCTTTTTTTCATAATATTTTTTGCTTTTCCAAGCGTTAATCTTCAAGTTTTGGCCATGTAACATTTAGAATTTGTTAGAGTGTTCAGGTTTTTCTGATTGTTATCCTTTTTCATCCCGCATTATCCCTTTTAAGGGCCAACTTTGAAAAAGCGCTGAGTCTGAAAAAAGGCCTCTCGCTCGAAATAGGAAAACGTCAAGTGTATCTCTTCCGACTGTTGTATCGATTAGACGAGCACGTGAAGGGGTGATAAATGTGATAAGAATAGCGGGCACGTAGCAAAAGAGCAAACCCGTTCGCGCAGATAAACTCAGCGTACAAACAAGCGGTACAAAAGTTAAAGCGGCGTTCGCTCAATGACTTAATCATTGAGGTTTCCATTGCATGCGACTCCCTCTGCGTGCGTATATCTCTTCAATTGCGTTCGTTAATCAATGCGCGCACAATGAGTTTATAGACTGACAGCGAGCCATTATGCTTAAAACAACCAAGTCAACGTCCGCCTTTACTCTTTTATTATTGTACGAGAAGAGCCAGTGCACAGCACAGGGGAATTTAATTAAGTCGCAATGCGGCGCTTGTCCCACCAAATGAGTGTCAATCAAAACAAATCGCTTCATTTCGTTTAGTTAGTGGCCAAAACGAGTGACCGATGTGAGCGCATAACTGTCCCATTATGTCGGCCGTGTAAAACGTCCAAAGACAAAAAAATACGCGTGAATGAAAATCAACGAGGCGTATTTTATTGTTGTTTTATTGCTTTTTCCATATTTTCCTTTTTTCCAGCACTAAAACATGTGGAAATGCCAAAAACTGTTACGGCGCGCTTTGCAATACATATTGAAATTTTCATTTTATGCGCAATGGAAAAATGCAAATTGGTGTAAAATCAAACAACGAAAAACAGCTATAAAAAAGTTGAAATTGCGGCGAAATATAGTTTTCAATTTCACACCAAACGTGCGTATAAGCAAAATTAACCAAAATGTAATTTCATGCGAGCAACCATTTGACTTTGTTCGCACTCGACGAATATCTCTACGTGAATGTTTCATTTTCATGCATTGTGGTCATAGCCGCAACACAGCGCGCGTACTATATGCGCCACCTGCATCCGTACTGTGGTCCTTTGCGCTTTACGTTATTATCCTTTTGCATTTCCGGCTCTTGTGCAACAGCTGTCAACGCTCAAACTGCGGTTCGCAACAATTACATTCACATTACAGACGTTGTCAGCACATGCCACAGTGCACAGTGTGAACACAAATAAAAACAAAGGACTTATACGTACGTGGGAATAGTTTTGTTCGTGTTTGCTTTTCACCCGAGTTTGCCAAAGCAAAACTTTACAAATGAATAACCCAATAGGTTCAACATTATTTCACCAACAAGGCTTTTCGCTCGTTGATAAATTTGGCTAAATTTTAATCAGTGTAAAATTAGTTATTCAAAGTTGTAGTGTAATGCTTATAATTTTTGTTTATGCGCGCCATCATTAAGAGAGTTTGAGCATATCTTGTTATGACTTACCCCTTCGAGGATATGACAACCTTATAGGGCTAATCTTATAATGCGCAACTCGGGAACGTCACCGCAGGGCAATGAGGGCAATGTTGTTGCCCTGGTGATGAAAATGAGTTTGGATCACACTCACTTTCGTTAATATTCCCTTACTAACTAGCTCCGCGTATAAAGACATTGCGGTAATGATCCATGAGCGTGTATGCATCTTATTAATATACAGTTAAGACCAAAATATTAATATTTGCCTTACAACAATGTTGCAAACTAATTATATAAAGTTTAATATAAAATTAATAACATGTATGTCATATAGTTACACGCGCAGGAAATTGAAAACATTTACATCTACGCAATAACAAACCGTGAGCAAGTTGGCTTGCAACAAATATTAAATGGAATTTTTATTTAATTAAAATATTGTCGGACTGTATGTTATGTTTATATACATATTCATCCAATTACCAAGAGCACTATCAAGCGAAAGCCTTTACCATGTTTATTTAACATTTGCGCAGTTCATATGCTCGTGTATGAGTAAGAAGTACGTGCAAAAGTGGATGAGTTTGTAGATGTATTTATAGACTAGGCGGGCCTCGAATGAAAATCTAATTTAGTTGTTGTTTTGCAGTGTTTCGACAAGGCGATACCGGAAAATGCTGGTATGCGGTGATGAGTGGCGTCCTCGACGTACGAATAGTTCAGCAGGATGTCGAGCCGAAGGTAAATTTATTTATACGTACACGACTAAAGCGCACAGATCTCTGCGAGATGCAGAATTTATGCACTTGTGAGCATTTAAATACTTTGATGAACTAATTTTGGTCGAAATTAATTTTCAAATTTGCTTATGTACAAATACGTTTCCTGCGTGATATCCATTTATAATTCTCAAACGAAATTAAGTAGAAAAAGAACTTGAAATAAATTTATGCAATTCACTTGCAAGTTCTTTAATTTCTTCCAACAATTTTGAAGTAATTATTTTTAAAGGACAACATTTTATTAATATTTATACATATTAATAATCTACAAAAGATATTAAAACAAAAGGTTCAGTATCAATTTAAAAAATCATTAACATTTCTAGAATAGTTTGACTTTTGCTGATAGATTTAGATTGGAAAAGGGCGTACCTGATCGAGAGCTTGAAATACCGTACGTATTTGTCTCGCATGACAAGCAGACGATGGATGTGCGCAATGCAAATGGGAAACTTGAATTCGTTTTATTGCTGAAATATTCTCCCCAGGCTCGTGTTTGATAGCATGATCGAATACGCGCACAAAGGAAGTGCATCCAACACTATCTTGACGTTTATTTTCAACTTTCAACGCTTTCCGCCGGCAAAATTACAGAAAATATCCAAAATCATATCTGCAATTTTTTGATAAACTTTCCAACCCTGTAACTACTTTGTTAGAAATAATTTATCTGCTACCATAAATATTTTAGTGCACAATTTCATACATGAATTTGACGTTCGTCCATAACATTAACAAATACATTTTGCATTGATGAAACGTCAATTTAATCATATTCAGTGATGTGTGTACGTGCGAATGGTGCGCGCAATTAAACTGCTGCCGCCCCCAATGTGCGCAACCGGATGCCGGATATGGAATATACAGGAAACGATCCATCGATGCACACCGCATGAAAATCCAAACTCCACATAACCCAATCTGGCATTTCGCATAGACATTAATTATTCATGACTCGCGCGCAATGAAATTGGGGACTAACGTAAAGAACATATTGTACGGGGTGTTTGCATAAATTGAAATCCTATTACCTTATTGCATGCCGTCGTGTTTTCAGCGCGCAAAATATGTTGATTGACGGCTGCAAAATATCTACAAATATCTTGTTTGCATGATACCTGAATGAAGCTTGAATATGCACTAAGTCCTTCCATTCCGCGTGCGTTGATTAAACTAGTTAGTGATAATGTTTGCACGATGCGTCCGCAGTGATTGCAACCAGTTCGATAATCGTATTACACGAAGGATCAAGTTCGAACCAGCTGCCAAAATTGAGGTTGATTTCAATTACGTTTATCTACGTTTAGGATATTTTTATTTCTCTACAAATTTCACTCTAAATCTAAATCATCCATCGCTGCCAGTGAGATTGATTGTCAAATCAAAATGTCAAAATTCTAGGTAGTTTTAATATAAATTTCCATGAGCAAAAATAACTTTACTGCATTTTTAACAAGATGGATATTGATCTCACAAAGTTTCCCAACCTCAATACTTTCTGGTATCAACTCGTTGAGTTTGCGTCGAAATATTTTCTACTTTGGATGGAAATATGGATTTATCGACACGTACATTTTTGAAAGTAATAACATTGCAGTACGTATGGGCATTCATTTATTTAAATAAAGCAAGTTAATCATTTACTTTACTTCGAACTCAGACGAAAAACAAGACAAGCCTGGTTGCTAAAGGGAAGAAATGTCATTGTAATCATCGAATCAAAATCCAGCATTCGTAGATTTCACCCCCAAGTTGGCTGTATTGCGTTTGCTTGAAAGAAAGAGATTTGATGGCAACACTGATTGCATGACTGGCGTCGGCAACTTTCCAAAGAGTACTTTCTCTTAGTCAGCCATGCGAGGCTTGAATGGCGGCAGTGGATGCTTTTGCAATGAAACGTGAGTGCTTCACAAAACTGCCGCCCCCGCCGCCCAGGACTTGCGTCTCAATGTCGCATTATCGTCGGACGCGTTTTGCGAAAACGCCACGTTCAATTACATTAATTATTTTATTCGCGTCCAATGTGACAACCAGAACGCCGCTTGACAAAGTACGCAATTTACCATTTTGACGAGGGTTAATTCTATTTGTTATATTCAATGTTCCCACGCTGCCAATTTGAACACGGGTTTGTTTTCTATTTATGTCACGAATCAAACAAACTATAACGAGTTAACAAATAAAAATGTCAGTTAAAGCAAGCCATAGAATTTTCTCATTTATTTTGCGTGCGGTTTAAGCGAAAAGTTTAGAGTAGAGCTTTTAATAAATTTTGCTGTATTAAATTATATTTTCACGACTTGACAACAGAAACACAACTCTAATAACTTTTTTATTGTCTCGTCCGAGCAAACTTTTCCACTCAATAGCCTACAACTTTGACAATAAAAGCGCTCACTTAAAATGTTTATGAAGCTGTGGCTTGCCTCAAATGCATCCCTCATTTGTTTCGGGAGGCGCTTTTAGCGCATGAATAACTCTCGGAGAAGATAATCAGCTAAAACCAATTATGTTCTGATCAAAAAGCAGCGTGTGCATTCCTCAAAGGAGCGGCATAAAACCGTAAGGAAATGCGCTCCCTTTAGTGGTCTCTTGCGATGCTCATCAGGTCCCTTTTGGCCAGGCATGTGTTTAATGTCGAAGACGTGCTCGCTCGACGCGGCGCATAAACACAATTTAATGGAGACGCGTTCGCAGCTCGTGAACGAGATAAATGTGCGATGGGATCGTGACAAGTGTGAAGAACGCCGCCCCAAACCGCCGCCGATGTCCTTTTCGCACAAAGCGTGATGTGTGTTGTGCAAAAATACGCACGGAGAACGACGACAGGCATTTGCATTTTAGATTGCAGAAAAATTATGCTAGATATGCAAATGTGCAATTTGCATTCGCGTTAATTGCGGAGGGGATTATACGATTTCATTAAGATTTGCAGCGACTCGTTGAATTCATATTCATGTTTTTCAACAAAATCTAAAAAATTAATTGAAATAATTTATTAACTCAGCGAAAAGTTTAGGGGTAGGTCTCAAAGCACTTACGCAGCGAAAGAAACGAAATTGGCAGTTTTATTTATCTATCTTTCTGGGCTTTTCATGAGAGTGAAAAGCAAACATAGCACTTAAACGTCATGCTCGTTTACATCAAGTACGTGCTATACATTATCCCAACCAATTTACCATCCCATCTTGCTGCTTCTTCCAGCCATGTCTGTTGTTTGTATCTCATCTATCTGCGTTTGTTTATAGGTGCCCGTCACGTTGTGCACGCTGAGTGTTGGTGCGACGTTCGGCGAATCAATCCTACAGGACTTGCCGCGGGACACTACGGTCGTGACGCAAACCACATGTGAATTACTACGCGTTGAGCAGCCAGACTTTAAATTGATATGGGAAGTAAGTAACTTTTACGGCCACTTTCTGCTTCTGCTTCGAAAATGAGAATTTAACACGTTTAATTATTATTTAACACTCGGCATGTTGCGAAAATGTTATCTAAATGCCGTTGTTTGAAGTGCGCTTAATGCATACGAGCAAAAGGTAAGCGCAATACAAAATAAACGAGGCACAAAAATAAAACAACAAACATTTGCATCGCGCGCCAATTAACAACTGCTTGGATTCAGTAATGGTGCGCGCGTGGTGCGCGTTTACTGCTAACAAAACTAATTGCGCTCGCCGTTTTTAATAAATACTTTACAATTTTCCTATTCACTTAGCAACTGCTAAAATATTCATCGTTAACGTGGAGTGCATCAGTTTATATAATGTGCGATAAACAAAGGAATATGTTAAATTCGTGCTGTTTTTTCTTCTTCCAGAAAAACAAGGATCTAATGAACGAGCTCATTGGAAGTTGTAAACTAAAGAATGGTAAGCTTTCATTTTATTTTCAAAGCTTTGAAGTATTTGGCAACAGCCATTAAACACACATTATTGGCTTAGCTCAATTCAGCAACGAGCACACACAGCTTGTAAACAAATATTGCGACGCATCAAGTAAATAAATAAACAAAGCAATCGGATATTAAATTGGTTCATCTATTTACGAACAAACAACATACATTTTAATTGGCTAAATTTAAATTATTTTAGTTTAACGAACACGTAAACTTTAAAAGCCGATATTATTAAGTAGTTGAAAATAAGCTTTACTGAATTTACTGTCGAGTGGCCGCTCATTATAAACGAGAGCCAGTCGAGTATAAACTTTGATTAAATTGTTTGTTCGTCGTCAACATAATTCACAACACATTGAAGAGTAAACTCAACCTATAAATACTCGATACATACAAACGCATCTACTATAATAATGCGTATGGAACAATCTGACAAAGTGCTTTCAGTGTTGCAATCCAGTTGCGCACAAATGGGGTTCAATAAGTTATTGTCTCTGCATGCATCTCGCTTGCATCAAACACACGCTAAATGCGAATGCAATTGCGCGCGTTTTAACCGCAGATTTGCTCCATTGCACCCCAAAAACTTTTATCAGCTCAATTGACAAATAGTTGAACGCAATAATTTATATTTTAAAACTTAATCGCTCAATAAAGCTTTGACAGGGGAATTTAATTAAATTAAACCAGCATGAATTTAAATTGAAATTTAGAGGCTAAAAAAAGTTTGATTCATTTCAATGTATTCCTTGCTGATAGTCGACCTGGCTAATGATAAAAATGTAAATTTATGCAAATTCTGTGCGTCGTATACCGACAAGTTTGTAAAAAACACAGAAAATAAAATAAGTATTGCACTCGTATATCATGTAGGCAGTAGCAACTCGGGTTGTATTATTGTTGAATATGTCAACAAGTGCAGTGGCAAAATTTGCAATCACAGCAAAGAATAACAAAACGCACGCGCTCGAGTTGGAGTTCATTTATTCGCCCACAAAAAATAGATGTGCCACAAAAAATGGTTTGGCTAACATAAACACAACAAACACTAGTTGGAAATTGGAAAATCATGTTCGCTGCGTGTCGATGGTGTCTGTGCCGCCACCTTAATATCGATACTTTACTGTCGGCGGCAACTACAACGGCACTTTTACGCTCTTGTCGTTGCCGCCGCCAGCGGAATCGCGCTAAAAGTCGCTTTTACGTAGGCTTTGGCACGAGTGTGGCGTCCAAGATGCAGCAGCCGATTTCACCGCCTCCGCGTCGCTCTCTTTCGCCCGACCAGCCTAATCCTGCGGAGCCCATCACGGACACGCCGGGCATTACCATTAGTAAGATTGGAAAGGCTCTGCGGACATTGTTGCTCAGTGAGTTGCCAATCAATTTGTGCAACAATCAATTAATTTGTACGCACACAGGTGAAAATACCTGCCTCAAGGATCGAAAAGTTTCCGGACGGCTAGTGCGACGTTGCGCGCCGGGCACGGAATTGGTTGATTGGCTCCTGGAGTTGTCCTCCGGCATACACACGCGCGCACAAGCAGCCGGAATGTGGCAGGCACTGCTGGAGGAAGGCGTGATTGCGCACGGTAAACACTTTTAACTTAATTAAACCAAAATCCCAAGTCCCCTGAATTTAATTTCTTCAAATTCACGACGCGCGTCTCATAGTTTCCAGGGAGCAGCCGTTCAAAGACAAGTGCTTCCTGTATCGATTCTATCAGGACGAAGAAGGTAATGCCACCGCGCTACCAACGCACGAGGAAGTCACCGCCGCCGAAAACCAGTTACAGGAGTCGATTCAAACGCTCATTAATCGTGGACCGGATGCAGTCCTCCGGATGATTATGCGAAAACCGTCAGTGCATTCAACCCTCAGATTGAATAATGTGTATAACAATTACCTATTGATTTCAGGAGTCATGAACGAACGCCTGATGATCTTGAAACTATTTATGAAGAGTTGCTTCATATTCGGGCTTTGGCGCACTTGACTAATTCAGTCAAACGCGAATTGGCTGCCGTGTTACTCTTTGAGGCACATCCAAAAGCAGGAGCAGTTTGTAAGAATTGAATTCCAGTGAAGCAAGCTGACCTTTTAGGACAATTTTAATTATACTCTTGCTTTGTTTGAAACAGTGTTTCATCAGGGAGATGAAGGACGTTCATGGTACATAATTTTGCGTGGTTCTGTCGATGTCGTAATTCACGGCAAGGGCACAGTTAACACGTTACAGGAAGGCGACGACTTTGGCAAATTGGCTTTAATTAACGACGCGCCTCGGGCAGCCACTATTGTTCTAAGAGAGAATAACTGTCACTTTCTGCGGGTCGACAAGGAGAATTTCAATAGGATTCTAAGAGATGTGGAAGCAAATACCGTTCGGCTCAAAGAACACGGCAAGGACGTTCTCGTCCTTGAAAAGATTTCACCACAACAGAAAACAGCTTTCTCGTACTTTAAGTAATATTCCATTATTCGTCGATATCCCGAGTATTAATTTTGGATTGTTGTAGGTATACAGTTATGGCGGGGACGCCTCAAAAAATGCTCGAGCATCTTTTAGAGACGCGTCTAGATAATCTTGCAGGGCAGACGAATACTGCCCAGGATCCATTTCTGGAGGATTTTCTTCTCACGCATATTGTCTTCATGCCAACGCATTTACTCATTGATGAGTTAGATAGAAAATATCCTTTTTATACAAACAATCCGAAGCATCGCATATAAATGACGTTTGTTATTTTCCTTAACAAAAAACACTTATCATTTAGAATCACCCAATCAGGATCGGGATTTTGTCGTAGCCTGCAAGAAACGCGTCGTTCAATTTGTCTATCGCTGGGTGGTAACCATCAGGTATCCTGTGTTTGAGGACGAATCGGCAGTGGAATTCATCGAAGATCTTGCAGCAGAAGTGGAACAAGACTGTATTCAATACACTGAACTGCAAGAAGACTGTTCAATGATACATTATGTGATGACACAACTACGAAGGTACTGAATCCTTGAATTTGAAGTAGATTTCTATTGAAAGTGTAATTACTTGTGGGCAGATATCAAGAAGACTTGAAATTACACGAAAATCAAAAATGGAAACTTCCACCTCTGGGCCAACCGATTAGTTTGTTCAGCGGCGGCGATGAAGAGAACATCCGACAGATGATCTATGCTCAAGATGACAGTAACGCATAAACAATGGATCCTTGCATACACATCCTTTACACTAATGCCTTGTTCAAACTTGAATGAATTGCAGTTATCTTCCGTGTCTACTGCGCCGACCACACATACTGCACGTTGCGCTTGCCGATCGACAGCACAGCGGAAACGATAAAGCTCTTCGCCGCCGACAAGCTTAAGCTGCGCGTAACAGACGAACTCTGTCTCGTCGAGGTGAAGTCGAATGGTGAACGCGTCGTCTTTAAGGATAACGATATCAGCATTCCGACGGCGTTGAGTCTCAACGGGAGGATTTTCGTCTCGCCAAAGGATCATTTGGATGCGCTTGTAAGTAATCCTTCTCTTATTTTATATCTCGGCGTAAACTTTAATTCTTTTTGAATCATTTATGATCAGTTTACAATTTTGAAAATTCCAAAATATTCAGGCACGTAATAAAACCGACATTATTTTTACAGACACCCCTTACCGAACAGGAAGAGGCCACACAGGGAATCGATGCGGATATTGAATTATTCAGTACAAAGGAACTCGCCTACTACATGACGCTTTTCGACTGGGAATTATTCTGGTAAAAGCCTTATTAAATTATTAAAAGAACATAATACGTAAACCTTTCTTTCCCAGGTGTGTGCACGAATATGAGTTGATCTATAACACATTTGGACGCCATCATTTTGGTCAAATCACCGCTAATCTGGATGTCTTCGTGCGCCGCTTCAACGAAATCCAATTTTGGGTTGTTACCGAAGTGCTCATGAGCATTAGCCTCAGTAAACGAGTAGCCATCTTAAGGAAATTTATTAAATTAGCTGCTTAGTAAGTGCTACCATTCTAATTATCACAATAATCTTAATGCGCTCCTAATTAGTTGTAGGGAATATCAAAACTTAAATGCATTTTGCGCAATTGTCATGGGCCTGAGTAATGTCGCTGTTTCACGTCTTTCCATGACTTGGGATAAACTTCCGTCCAAATTCCGGAAGCTTTTCACCGAGTTTGAATCCCTCATCGACCCGAGCCGTAATCATCGGGCGTATAGGCTAAGCGTAGGCAAAATGCAACCCCCCGTTGTGCCCTTCATACCCTTGCTCCTGAAGGATATGACGTTTACGCACGAAGGAAACAAAACGTGTCTAGACGGTTTGGTAAACTTTGAAAAAATGCACATGCTCGCGCAAACTATGCGTACAATACGTTTTTGCAGGAGTCGACATTTGGGTTTGCAAAAATGCTTATAAAGTATTTTTACTATTCTTCTAAATCCTTATATTTTCAGTTCTTGATCCTCCTTCACCAAAGAGCGAAGGAGAAGTCAAGTCGTACATCTCCTGTCTGCGCGCAATTGACAACCAAAAAGTGTTGACAAATATGTCGCAAAAGCTGGAGCCGCGACGTTCGTAAATGTTTATCAAGTGTAAACACTACGATTCGTGTTAGCAAAACGAGAAATGGATACGAATATATGACAAGATGTGAGTACATACATAATATTGGTCCAACTAACCTGTTGATTAATTTACGGGTCCAAAACACATAGAGTTTTAATACACCACAATAATTAAAACAACTTCCCCAAAAACACTCCCTTAATGAATGTTTACTAACAAACTTAAGTCAGGCAAAACAATCAAATTTCTAACGAATGAATATTGATCGATTAAACTAATTATTAACGCTAGAATACGATAAGTTTAGAGATTTCTGACGTATTATTATAATTTGTTCTCGTGAAATTCAAAATCCATATTAAATAAGATGGGAATAGAGTGACAATGACTTGATAATTTTAAAAGAATATATAAGAATATATATTATAAAAGCAATAATATTAATATATGAATAAAATTATTGAAAACGTTGTAATTAACATAGAACGTATTGCAAGTGTTCTCAAAATGCGCAACGTTGAGAGCTTTAATATGTGAGGAAAACTTGATTATTCTTTGAAATGCAAAAGTGATAGTAAATTGGCAAAAAAAGATGAAATACATATATGATTAAAATACTTTTTATATTTCTATATTATAAATATGAGCATAACATAAATAATATTATTTAGTATTTCATTTGCAACTTTCGCAAACATAGAACGCAGATCTGTGAAACTAAATAATTTGTTATGACAATCATCAAATTGTAGGATGTCTCGGTACGAGATGATTAGTTATATATGCGTATTAAGCACACATACAGGACATAAATAAAAATATGTACATATTTAAAATTGATTCAAATATAAATATCTCTTGCGAGCCCTGTATGAAAATTACCACTTCTAACTAATTAGTTATGAGACGTTTTGCTAAACTACCTAATCAAAACTTTTGTGTTATGCATGAATGCATAGTAAATCTTAGTATTAAATAAATCCTCTACTAGTAGATAGATTTTAAGTTATAACATTTCGTAATTTATCACTAAAACTTGTAATTTAAATCAAGTGATAAACACATGTAAGGTGACACTCCAATATACCATATGTAAGTGTATAATTATTATTGATATTAGATTGTAAATAGAAAATGATTAAGTAATGATAGTATTTCGTAGTGTAATAGTAGATCATTAAGATCTCTCTTTACATTTTATCAATGTTTCTACTCGAGAAGACATTTAAAACATTATTTTAACTTACTTAATTGTATCAAAAACATATATAAAACTTAACATTCAATCAACTATATCCACAGAAAGTAAATAACGAAAAATGTTATGGTAATCTAAAAACCAAATTTAAATATTTATGATAATGAAAGCATTCAGGAATTATCAGATGATATAACTAAGTATGAATATCTCTTGTAAATATAGAAAAGACAAATAAATCCCAATGAATTGAGTTTCTATGAGAATCGTAGAGTTATTAGGACCAAATATTTATTTTCCCCAAATTTAGGTTCACATAATTTTTTATTATTTCATATTCGTGATACATCGACAATAATTTGCAATCATTTCCCAAATAGTATTCACTAAAGCACGACTAACATTTCCATCAATTATAAATATTGTACATTTTACAATTATTTATTATAACAACACTTTGTGTGCTTCGATACAACAATTAGTTTACATCTTTAGGATCAATCGTATTCGTCCTTATCTATTTCAAACACATGCCATGACCAGTTCATGAAACTAATAATAATGGAATCATCTACGAATATCTTCGGGTTGTTTGGATGGTAACTTACAATTGAATCAAACAATTATTATAATATAAGGTCATGGAGAGTCAATGTAAATTACCAGATTACAACTAAGTGAATATAATATTGATAAAGCAAAATACATTGCAGCAAAGCAGATCCATTAATTTTTGTATACAATTACTTAAATCAAATTATACATGAAAAAAGAACTAGTACCCTAGTGGAATTTAATGTTACATTACTTGTTTAATGGACTATACGCATTTTGTTCCTTTATACCTTGTATATATTCTTAATATTCAATTGAGTATGCTACGTTTAGGGCATTGGATGCGCCTTCCATTAATGATTTAGTGTATGGTATGAACAATCATTTCTTCATCGCATTATTAACAATGGGCTAATAACAAGTGTGTCAAACGTTTTATACATGGCATTGAATGACGACTCATCTTTACGTTGGCTGTGTGATAACATGAACCATTAAGTTGAATTCCTTTAGACGTATGCGTTTTCTTAACATCTCGTTTCGTATAAGCCACTCTTGCCAATATACCTCACCCATTTAATAACATCATGATCAGAGTAGTTAAGTTTAGGCTCAAATACTTTAAGATAGCGCACTTTGAAACCAGAAGGAGCAAATGGCACCTCAAAGTTCATTGAGATGGGAGGACGTGTCCACTTCTTCTTTGCATCGGTTTCTAGCAGTTCAATCTCAGCGGAGAGTTGAGTTTCTTTCATACCAGCCAAACGCTTGATTCTAAAACCATCAAAATCAATAAAGTGTGCAATTAATTATTTAAATGTTTACGTACTTCCAAACGATAGCATTCTCTGAAGCCTTGTACTTAGCTTTACCCTTCAAGCAAATCAATTGAACACCAGAGGTATTCAACGGAGTCGGGATTTTAACTTCAATCTTTTGCCCAAGTAATGACGGTTTGAAGTTACTCTTGAGGACCACCTTCACTTCCATTTTAGTACGGCCAACTTCTCGGACAAGAGGGATAACTCTGAATGGTAGAGAAATATCCTTCGTGGTGCGATAACGCATTAATTCGAATTCCTGATCGGGTGGAATGAAACTGATTGCATGTTCAGTTTCAAACTTGCTTAGCTTAACGCATTGATGAAACTGGCAATCGTCAATGACAACTACCGGTTTACCGGAACGTGTGGCTTCAGTCTCTGCAGCTCCACCAAGACCTCCCTTGCCTTTGGCCTCCATAACAATTTTATCGTTGATACCAAATTTACATTCAGGCATTCCTGACAAGTACGATTTCATGACGACTTTGCCAGCAACATGGGCAGAGAGCACCTGGCCCTGTGGGGACATTAATAGATTGACATGCTCAAGCACATCCAAGAACAGCTCATTGCGACGATATTTTATGCCTTCACGTCGCCATCCAATCTGACCAGTGACTTGAGATGTAATCTGTGCTTGTTCCTCCTTGGTAGCTGATTTTATACCCTGCTGTGTGATGAAGGTCTTGAGAACACCAGTATCAGAGTTTTGGGGATAGCCAAAATCTAAGATTTCATCAAGCAACTCATAGATGAGTACAAAATTGCTCTTTATGTTCTCTTCTGATATTTTGCCAAAGTAGGATTGCATAACTTCAATGAACTTGAGCAAGAACTCAAAAACCATTGCAGCATTTACATTTTGCTTAGTAACAGCTGCCAGCCAGATATTTGCTCTCTAAAAATTGCTCTATAGTTTATATAGACTGTATTAAATACTCATGTACTTACTTTAATGTGGAAGAAACTAGTACGTGCAATATTTGTTACCGGGGACCTGACTTGTTGTCTTGCATGAATAACATTTACTCGAAATGCATCAACTGCATTACGTCCAATATCATCGCGATATACACGAGATATTAGGACCTCACCCTTGTGATTGTAGATGAATAGGCCTCCAATCATCGTGAGGCCGATTCGTCCTGGATTTAACAACAAAATAATAAATATTATGGATCTCTCAACCTCTTTTAAGCCATTATTGATTAACCACTTTCAAGTTAGCACAGTACACAGTTGCGTTTATAAATAGATTGCAGCTAGGTTGACATTTATTAATTGACTATCATAAATATGTTATTTACCTTGAATTTATTAATATGTGCGGTATTTTAGCTCATAAACGAAGATAATTCACAAGCTGAGACGGTCTTCGACCATATTCCACCCACTTTTACACGTATTAATGGCCTGAGAATGATTACACTCTGTTCTCTTATAACGCACTTTAGTATGAAGATGGAGCTCCTGTTTGTTACTATCAATACGAATAAAACCATTTATATCACACAAATGTAATGATACATAAATAAATATTATTAATATAAAACAATTGCATAATATTCATTATTGCGGATAATGTTATTGGCGCTCTAAAGTAATTAGTACGGTTGCTCACTGTAATTGCAATTCATATGATTCAGGTATCTCCTCATTGAAGGGCACCACTAGTCCTTTTTTAAATTTAAAATTAGAGCAATTTTATAGTTACCAATCCCGGCAGTAGCAATGATTATTAACGCATTTGGGCAAATGGTCCATCCTCCCATGAGAAATATGGTTAGATCTCCTTCCTTTAATTAGCATTTTTTCGCTTTAAGTATAACTTTATACGTTGGTTGAGGCTTAAGGGACATCATAGGAATCCCAGGTTTAATCCCAACGCCATGACATTCTTTTGAATTTTGAATTGTAGCAACTTTATGCAAAATATAACTTTTAAGTCGGTGACGTCATAGCCCCAGTAGTCGTGTTAACATAGCCTTAGAGAAACAATGTATCTCTTCCGTGGCACTGTGTTATCCACCCCAGGAGATGGGGGTAGATCAACGACAAGAGTCCTGCCCTGTT
>JARJDV010011552.1:0-50721 GCA_030264675.1 Anaulacaspis nigra | reverse complement strand
GATCTAGTAACGCGCACTTTTACGATACGCGAAATTATCTAAGGCACGCTGCGCTTTATGTAAATCCACTAAAAACCGCATCAATATCCGCTGCGTAGCTTTAAAGATTTAAGCAGTCAAGAGGACAGAAAAAAGCAACTTTATACAGATACAGAATATTTCTATCATTATAAATTTAATAGTTGCAATTTCTATAGATTTATTAAAGAAAAACAAACGTCATATTAATTTTGAATATGACGGTAAAACAAAGAGCTCAATCCCAAGCAAAAATTCTTTGACTTGTTGCAAAACTATTCATCCGATTTGAATAATATTTTCAAATTAATGCAAGTTACTTACTCGTTTCTCCACTAGTAAACTTTTTAATTTTAAATTTTCGATTGCCGTGCAACGTTGAAACCATTGTAATTCAATTGCATGCGCTGTACGCACAAATATTTATAACAAGAGTAATTAATTGGTGACATTATTAAAATAAAAGCATCTAATTAAAAACACGGTAATTAAGGACTGGAAGTATCAATAAAACAAACGCGAATATACATCCAACTAATGAGAATAATTAATTATAAATAATTCGCGTCACAGTGTGTTTTGTTATTGTTAGCGTTCGAATCGACATCGTTCCAATTTATTTTACATCAATTCCAGTAAAAACGGAACATTGTGTCGGAATAATATTTATACAAACGCACACGATGTGGCGTGCGTACTGTGTTTGCTCATGTGCAATTTCGTGCAATTTTTCCATTTCCTGCGGCGCGTTTGAGTTTTTGTGATTAATTTGTTTGTTAATTCATTACGCGCAGACGAGGTTTCTCTGGTCAGAGCGCAAAGATCGTTTGACTGCTGAACCGGACGAATTTCGCACACAAGAGAGCCTGAAAACGCTGCCAGTCAATTCGGAGCAAAGCCGGAGCGCAATTAGCGATTTTCGTCAAGCGGGTTTTCACTGCTCTCGCGTCTCGCGAGGAAGCCTTCTGCATGCACAAAGAGCGCGCACGCGGTTCAAAGTCGAAGCGAGCAGCAGCAGCGAGCTGGGAATGTTCGCGTTCGAAGGATCAAGGAGTCAAACGGTCGTTTATCCTTACTGATTTTCAATGCTCGGCATTCTTGCCCTCAAACGCTCCCACACGAGTGCGACGAAAGAATGAAACAAACGATGAAATTCTGAATCTGAAACTCGCATATTTCATCTTGAATATGTATTTCATTAACCGTGCAACTTTAGGCCAAAGTTCTTGCGTAGTTTTTGCAATTTTGAGGTCATGACACCCTTGTGCCTCTTGGGTGTCATCTTCAGACATATTGAGTCGGTTGCTGAGAAGCTTCATTGGCGAATCCAGGACGCAAATTGCATTTTAATTAATTAGTAATGGGAAATTTACGAGCTAACGACCGTCGACAACATTGTAGTGCGCCAAGTTAACCGGAACATTACACTCGCCACTGCTGGCTGCCACATGACATACGTGCACACGAAGCATTCCGGTGCTAATATTATAAAGACATAAAACATGTTTTTTCCTTCTTCCGCTTTATTTCTTGTCGGTCGTTGCCGACTTTAATCCCGTTCTTCTGGGCGTGCGAAAATGTACTAAACACGTCCGCAGCGCAAAGCAAATTTAATGACGAAAATGAAGTTTTTACGAGAGTTGCGCGTGCGATATAATAAACGCAACGAGGAAGAGAACAGAACGCAAGAAATAGGCGAAAACAATCCAACAACGACGACGTACGAAATAATTTCCAGTGATAAATTTCCGCCGTCGCATTAATCACTCAATGCGTAAATGGAAATTAAATATTTGATTAGGATAATTAATTTTCATCCCCTGTTTTTAACGGTGGCAAAAATTCCGTGCCCGCTTATTATTAAATCCACTTTGAGCGCCAACTATTCGCGTATGTAGATATGTATGTAGTGTGAGGGGGGCGGCGGCGGCGAAATATTCAATCTGTTTGCCAGACATTTGCGAAATTCTAAATTTTGGCTTCGCTCAGCCGACGCGCACAAAGCGTCTTTTTGAGACTCTCTTCTTTCGCATGCGCGCGCGCGCCATTCCGAAACCCTTTTCGCTCCCGAAAACAATTTCAATGCAGCTTTTATTAAATTCGAATTGAAACGCGCACAGCAACAAATACGGCGTTCTCTTCCTTGAACGCAAAGCATGCGCGTTCGTTCGCATTCCAGCGCTGCAGACGAAGACGCCGACGAAGGCTCGGCAAAAATCCGGCGGCGAAACAAAACCAGGACGAGAGGAGACTCCGGGAAAAAATAGCATGTTTTCTTTTTTGATTTGGCGCTCGGCGTGCGCGCTCGCCAGGACAAATAAACGCAATTTGTATTACGTCCAATTAGAAAAGACACGTTCTCATTCTTTTCCGCGAACAAACACCGGAAAAGGCTTGCGCGTCGCTACACGTGGCCAAAATTGAGCCCAGGCGAAAAAGAGAAGGACAATCGGTTTGATTGAAGTCTGGTTTGCTTTTTGTAGTGCACTAAAGCGCTTTGTTTTTAGCATGCTCAAAGAAATTACGCTTTGCGTAGAGCGAAACAAATGAACGCAATAAAATATTAGACGAGAAGGGTGCCTTCTTATATCTATCTCATGCATTTGCTATTCGGAACTACATTCTCGAAAAATTGCGTGCCATTAGTTTGTTTCGTTTTTCCGCCGAACGAGAAATGCGGAATACGAGCGTGCGCGCTTTTTCTTAATAACATTAATGGAAATCTACATTTTTTATATTCGTCCTCGTGCCACGGGTGGGTGGCGAAGATGAGAATAAAATACTTTTTGTCGGTGCGAACAATCGTTGCAAAAAACGAGGAATAATTTTTTGAATAATTTCTTCTCAAAGGAATTTCGCTTTATTAATGCGCCATCGATTTTCGCATTACGCGCGCACATTTTTAGCACGACGAGCGAGGTGAGAATAAGTCATATTATGGCACTTTTTGTACGTTTACCTTTACGTTATATTCCGTCCTATATATATTGTGTGACCTAAACGTGTTTAGCGCCAACGCTATTACCGACTTTTTCCGTTCGTTCGCGCGCGCTCTGGCAGCGCCTCGCATGTTTGAGATCAAGCAGATTAGACACGTTCCACTGCAGGAGGACGACGCGATCGAAGCAACGAACCGTGCCTTTGGCTCACTTCTTCGGCGGGGGCGGCAGCCGCGCCGGCAGTTTGCTCGTTCACAAAAACGCGCGCCAAAGGCGGCGAGCGCGCACACAAAAAGCCGAGTGGAAGAACAGCTCGGCCGGTCGTCTTCTACGAGATCGTAGATTGAACATTACTTACATTACTTAACCGAAGAAATACACAAAATCAAATGAATTGTGCGGCGCATGTGCACAAACCGACTTACTACCCCCTCAACCCCCCACAGCTGTTCTGCCTCTGACACATGTCACTCTTTTGAGCCGGAAATCGATCTGCGTATTCAATTATTGCCTGAAAGGCGCCGCACGCGTATTATTAATAATAACATTCGGGCGATAAAATATGCATGAATTAATAAGGACGTAAATCGGCGAGCGTAATTTCGGAGGCGGCAAAGGTGACGCTGGTGGCTTTTATATAAATTGAAAAACGCATAAAGGCAAATCGCCTGACATATGTGAAGTTAATGTATGGATAGAAAAAATAAGCTCGCGCGTGCTGAAAAACAAGGCGAATGAAAAACGTCCATATCCCTCACATTTCCACGTGAAAAAGAGGAAAAGAGGAGGAAGAATACACGCGCGCACACGCGGAAAATGCCAACAAGGGCGGCGGGCGCGAAAAAAAAACTAGGGAACTAGGGAAAAGAAGACGAGAAGAAGAATAAAAATGACAAATCATTTTTACACTCCCTCCAAATACGAAGGAATTTCCATCTTTATGTTCATTCAATTTTTCTTGCCATAAATAATCTGATTTACCTCGTTTATTCCATGCGTCTATATTTATTACAACTTATTTGCGTGATTTAGTCCAAGTGCGAAAAAAGAACACGAAGCACACACACAACTTTTACGATATTAAATATTTCGTAATCTACTTAATAATACATTCACTCGCTACGTTGTTATTTTGTTGTCACTTTGGGGTTGGAAAAACAAATTTCTTTTTAAAATAAACAACCATCAGTCAATTTAAAACTTTTGTATCGGTAATAGATTAATGTTGTTTGGGGAACACATTTAGGGGTGTAGGTTTTTTAAAAAATGCAAAAACTGCCTGCGTAAAACATTTTGGTTTGTTTTTTTCCGAACAAACTTTTAACACCTTTTAAAGATACTTGTTTGAAAAGATTTTTGCACGCGTACACATACAGAAAGCTTAAATAAATAACAACACAACATAGGCGTATAAGTTTTTGTGCTATTGCTTTGCTATACGTGCCCTCTTCGTATTTTGGCGAATGGAAAAACTTTTATAATGGCAGCACAGCGCACAGGGGGGCGGCAAAGGGGATGAGGGGGGTGGCAGCCTAATTGAGTATTTTGTCAATAAACATGTCGACATAAATATAGCACATTCGCACGCTATCTCTTTATTTGTATTTTTTGCGTGAGGGTTGTTCGCGAGCCGAAGAAAAGTCGTCTTCACTTAAAGATAGATGGTATTTCTTATTGACTCGCGTACGGCACTAGCCATGTGAGGGGTTGGTGTCGTGTTTGACAAGCGTTAAATTTCTACACTAATCCGCGGTAACGTATTTATTAATCAAGTCTTATCTGATGCGAAAGGGCGCTTCTCCGCTATGCTTTGCATGCTCACTCGGTCTTTCTTAGCTCCTTCGTGCCAGCTCATTCCGCAATACCGCTATAACGCTGTAAAGATTATGTGTATGGGGTACGTTTTACCCTAGTTCACGCCTTTATTCCCACCGGCTAAGATTAGAGATTAGAGCGCGCGCCGCCGCACCAAACTCACGACTCTGCCAACACACCACCATCGCCGCCGCCACCGCCACTGCCGCTGCCGTCTCGTCGCTTCACGCAGCGAGAGCTAAAAGAGAAACAAAAGTCAAGTTAACACTTTCAACAATCTCCAATGATGTTACCACGCTTACTCTGGAAGTCATAATTGTATACAAGTTGATACGGCTTTCGGAATTGCAACACTTTGCCGCCTTTTCCGGTTGCGATTTAAATATTGCGTGGACACTTGGTATTTCAGAGGTAATTTTTTGTGTTTGTAAAGTTATTTCTTAAATTTTCTTCACTGCCGCCGGGAAAACAAACTGATAACGCGCCGCCAAAAACGAGGAAATCAAGTAATCTTCGCTAATTAATTTCTTCATTTTACGACTTTCCAAGCCTTGTAAAGACAAACAGACGAAGGGAATTTTATTGTAATTGAACAGATAACAACATATTTTATCTCTGCGCGCTGCTGGCTAAAAATTACCAAGGCACGAAGGCCGCGCACTTGGTAGTTTTGAGATTACTTGAACGCATTTGCGTTCCGAACGGAGGAGAGTAGATGGATACTTGACTTGGATAGTTTTTAATTAAATTAAACCCATTGAAATGCATCGCGCGCGCGCACGTTTACATCTCACGACTGATGATGATTATTTTCGTGGTAGTCGTCGCTGGAATTCCATAACTTCCCTAAGTGATTGCGCTGCCGCCGCCTCCGCGTCTCACGAAACGATGAGCACACGACACGTGAAATGGGCGCACATACCGCATGCGTTGGGTGAATAAAGCTCACATTTGCGTTCGAGCGTATACAAGTCGACAACGGCGATGATGATGATGATGACGACTATGAAAGAGCGGCGGCGGCGACGGCAATGACGATGGTGGCGGTGGATGCGGTATACGTGTGGTAGCCCTCCACCGACATCACGCAATGAGAGCGCCCGCGTGCACGACTCATGCATATTTAATCCGCTGATCTGTGCGTTGAACGCTCCCCGCGGGGTACCCTTGACGTTTGCGTGGCGCGCATCGTGCTCCTCGTCTTCTTTTCCAACCCCCGTGCGCAGCACTTGAGCGCACACCACCGGCGTTTTGCGTTGTGCGCGTAATCTAAACATAATCAAGGAGGTAATATACATTTACAAGGCATCCCAACGACACTAGAATAACCTCTTCATGAAACATTCAGTGCGGCGTTGATGACTCCATTCGTCTGCAAACGGTCGCCGAGGTGAGGTGCGTGCGCGCATTGAGCGATTGCTCAAGAAAAACACAAGCGCAAGCGAAAAATAGGACTTGACTTGATGAAAGGGTAAGCGAATCTTTGAAATGCGCGCTCGCGTCTTGCGCCGTGAACCCAGAATGAGAATTACACTCGGCGAAACGAGGGAGGTGAAAAAGAACAAATTTTAGTTTATTCGGAGAATGGGAATATAATTTTGAAAGTTTGTCATCTGTAAAGTTTGAAAGGGAAATTCACGCATAGACTTTACACGTCAGATGATATATGCGTTTCCTTCATTGCCGGCGGCGTTGACACCGCCATTACGTAAAAGCCTTGCGGATTTGGAAGGCAGGCAGCGGGTGAGGCGGCGACATCATATTGCAATGTACATAAATATAAATGTTTTAAGTGGGCGCCCTGCGCTCCTGCGTTGAGCAATGAGCACCATCTCGGATGACGCGCAATGTAATAATACGGTTTTGGCAACGCATGCAACAACAGGTCATTTTCATGTGTCATTTCCGCTCTTTCCGCGCCGAACGCATTCATCACTCCGCCAGGACTAATCTGAGCGCGCCCGAGTCCTTAGACCTTCCGGCTGCATTCGCTGGGGGCGCTCTGACAATCACCACCCTCATCACTTTACTTTTGGCAATGCGGCCTCGTCGGCGGCGGCAGCAGCAGCGGTGGCAGCGGGTCAGGTGCAAGAGTTTTCGACGCTTGGCTGGCGTTTACGCTTGGGACGAGTCTCTCTTCAGAAGTAGGAAAGTGCTTTAGTTGCATGTGCGCGCACCACAGCCGCACTCAATTTTAAATCCGCGCGCGCCACGCACTCGTAAATCATCTCACGTAGATTTTTTCTCGTTACGGCCGCGCGTACGTTTACTTTATGATTTATTCGCGCATATGTGGCCTTCTCCTCCTCGACGGCAGCAACGGCGGCGGTGGCGGCGATGGTGGCATGCACTCAAATCGACTCTATTCTCCGGCTGCCTAGGTGTGCGAACGCGTCCGGAAAACAAGTGGAGCGCGCGCGCCAAATTTTTTTCCGAACCCCTTCGCCTCCGGCAAACAAAATTTTATGAATTACATTTTTCATTTTTATCTTTGCAGAATTTCCAGCGCTCGAAATTCGTTTTTCAATATTTTACGCCGGCCGCGTGAAGCACGCATTTGATTAAATTCAAAAGAGTAATTCGTAAGCCATTAATTATTATGTGCTATAATAATATTTATAAAATATTTACGGCGGGTGCTAAACAAATATTTTGCGTAAATAAAACACGTGGAAAAAATTATATTCACAAACATCCATTCCTATTACGAAACAATGAATACGGAGCAGTAAACAAGGATTTTATGTCTTCATTGCATGTTTCCCTTCGAAAACATAAACTCACACACAACACTCGCGCGCATTTCAACCCTTTAACGACGGCGGCGGATTCGTGCATCACACAGGCACGTTTCGAAATACATTTAGCATTTCGCCGGCAAGTGAAAAACGAGCATGTTGATGCTGAACATTCTAATAAAGCTCATTAGTATGTAACGCAAATAGCGTGCATTCTTAACGAGTTTAATTTGTATATTATGCAGCAATGCGCGAATGAAAAATGAAGAAAAGTGAAGCTGACGCGCAAAAAAGAAAACTGCAATTCCTGCATTTTCATATCGCTATTACATATGTGCTCTGTCGGGTTTCGCAACAAAGAACAACTTGACACAAAACATAATTAAAACACACGGATTAATAATAAATGTAAAACGCTTTTCTATAACGAGCAAGTAATTGTGATTATTATTTGCGCGCGACGCTTGGTCAGAGGGTGGAAAATGTAGTAAAATGTGCCGTGCACGTGCCAAGTGCACTTTTATTACAATAACGAAGAAAACGTGCAGTTCATGCGCGCGTGAAATGAATAATAGCGAACTATATGCAGATATTAAATAACTGCGTAATTAATTAGAACGACGACGACGAGGCTTGAGGGGCGGCGGAAGTGGTGGCGGAGAGGGTGCACACTTTTATGAGGCGACGTGCCCAGCGTGCCCACACGAATTAACTCGCCGTCTCGCTCGTTTCGTTCTCTTTGCCCCGGAAGTGCGCTCGGAAGTCGCATCGGCCATCATAAGAAATGTTTAATTGAACATTGGCATTCATGCGCGTATTCCCCGAGCGTCGCGCTCGCCATGCACGCGCTTGATTAATAAACGTGTACACGAGGAAAAGTTTGAAAAATAATTTTCCAAGACTTGCAGTATAATTACAAGTATGACATAATCTGTGGGGGTTTTTAATTAATCAATTATTAATTTTAGTAGCCGAAGGTGAGAGGCGGTGTTATTTATTACATAACTGGGTGGAAATGGCATAAAAACACGGTGGGGTGGGATGGATGGAAAAAAATAAATTCACAGTATAAATATTTCTATTCGGATGCTGGCGGGCTGGCGTTGGCAATTTTATTAAATCTGTCAAAAACTGACTGAATATGTTTGGTCGAACGAGCACACAACGCGAGTTGATGCTGAAAGCGATGCGGAATGTTAAAGCCACACACATTTCTTCTTCCTGTACACACATATTTCGTGCTTACCATTATGGCGATGGCGCGTTGCGTTGCGTTGTTGCTTTGTGGGCGCTCGCGAAAGCTTGCGCGCGTGGATTATTTATCAAAATCACAAAAAGCTTGCTTCGCTTCTTTCTTTACCGATTTTCTTCTTGGCTCGCTCGCTCGCTCCGCTACGCGTCTTATTGTTGTTGCTTTGTCTGCTTCGCAGCGAGTTGTGTTGTTATTAAATTCAGACGCAACAACAACAATTTTCATGCACGCTAGAATAATATAATAGTAACATCGTACAATGCGATTTTTTACGCTAAAAGCACAATTGTGACATGATGAAAACTTTGTGAAAATTCTAAATCTATTTGGAATTTGTGTTAATTCCGTATGAATTACAACCGCAAAAGACAAGCGGTCGGTCGGATGGGTCGTGCGCGCGCGTATATCATGAATATGATTTCGGGTGTTAACACACATAGTTTGAGTTTTTCGGTATGATTTCCACGCGGTTTGCATTGTTTCTGAAGGCGAAATTCGGTTTTTGGCGATGGCACTCACGGCGAGCGGCAAGCATTGAATAACATGCGGTCTAAATATTGTCAGTGTCAGGTCTCCTGGGGCAGACACTCATTAAACGAGTGCCCCCTTCAGCTGGCGGCGCTGAGTGGCTAACAACTGCTCGAGCATTATCATCGGTTTTACTGCAGATTTTCGGAGCGTTTCCGTGTCCGACCCGCCGTCGGATGTATAATTAGTTTGACCAGATTTCAACCTAATAACAGCGCGCAATAGAGAAATATCATACGAGACGAAAGGGCATGCGCGCACCCGATGTGCGAATGAAGTTTGCAAAACGAGAATTTCCCCCATGGCGTGCACGGTGCAACTGACATGGGTATTTTCCAGTTAATAACTTTTCTCCTTACTTCCTTATTTGTTTATCATAAAATGTGCGTTGCACTTGCGCTTAGTTTATTTATAAATACTTATACACTTTGCTCGTTCGTTGCATTCTAACCGGAAGAGGAGGGAATTCACGTTAAGGAAATGATTTACAATAGGAGAAGGAATGGGGTCAAGTCGTCGTCGTTTGAGAGGATTTGTAATATTTATGAGGATAGCACCCACCAAACACATGCAAACGATTTAAGAAAGCTACCACCATCGCCGCCGCCACAGGGCAAATATTACTTTACGTCTTGCCGCCTCCGCGTCGGCAGTAGTGCATTTTCCATCGATTGCAGGGCGGACGTTTCTTCAGTTAAATATGCCAAAATCCAACGCGTTCTCATATTCGTTCCGTCGCGGACGAGAAGCAATAGAAACCTTAAACCTGAAACTACTCTTCCTTCGGCGGGTTTCATTTGCCTCGCGCTTGGCGTTGGCTATATCTAAATGGCTCGTGTGTTTGTGGTGTGCGCGCATATCAGGATGAAATACGTCTGACAAGCCAGAGATCGGCTTTTCGTTTTTATTATTGTGTGTGCACACTGCACTTCAACTTCTTGGGTTTCAAACTTGCGCCGCATGCTATATCTTCCACGAACGACGAGGTCGGCGGCGGCGGCAGGAGCACCACGCACGCGAAATACAAATACTTTGTGGTCTTGGAGATTTCGAAAACCGGGTGTGAAATAATGCCCTGCACACGTTCGTTGCTTCCTTTGGCTTCAAAAGTAAAGTTGAAAACTGGCTGGCGTGCTGTTCGCTGTGATAGGAAAAGGCAAACGCTTTTAATATTTATGAAGGTTTTTGGCTTAGCGCAGTTTCGTTCACTGTGCTATTTTTGGTGAATCTCTGTTTGTTTCTGATTTTATGGGTGACGAATTTCGCCGAATTTGAGGCAAATTCACTTTGAAAAAAAAATGCAATATGTACGCGTAAAATGCATATATTTATAGAGTGCACGAGGCGGATGTTTATAAACTAATTAACGAAGTAAATTAGTTCGTTTGAGTGGTTCGTACAAATTGTTGAAAATTCAGTCAATATTTGCTGAGTGAAACATTCGACTCGCCGTTTTAGTTGAAAAAATATGTTATTCGTTTATAGTGTGAAACAGTAATTTATATCAATTAATAAAATTTGCATTGCAAATATAAACATGGCATAAAAAAACTGAAAACCGTTAGCGTATAATGTTGTGAAAAATGTAAAACACATTTATTAAGTTTGCATTGATTTTATTCTATAAATATCAAAGCTTATAAAGTTTGTGGAAAAGTCTAATGTCTACATGAAAAAGTAACAATTTTCTTTATATTAGAGTTTCATAACTTGCGCCGAAAACAAATAGAGATATTAAAGAAAATAGACAGAAAGTTTCGAAACAAAACCACTTGACATAACTTGGTGTTGTTGCGAGCGATTCGACAGCGGCAATTTTAGCACATATTTGCCACTCTGATTGTCGTCGACACTTAGCACGCCGCCACCGTTGCCGCCGCTGCCGCCGTCGTCGATCGAACAACATGAAGTGGAGTTTGTCTCGGTGTATAAAACTTTTTGCGTTAGCCCTCTGCGTAAATGGCATGCAGAGCAGCGTTTTGTGAACAACGCGTTGTACTTTTGGGGGCGACGCTCAATTTGGGTTGGAACGCGCTAGCCGACTAAATCATTCCACACATATACGAATTGTCCCGAGTTGGATTTTATTAGCACGCAACGAACAAGCCACTCTCTCGCATGACTAATTAGCTTGAGCCTTGCTCGCAACGCGAGCTTATTGAGACCGCAAAAATGCGCATACCGTACGCTCCTTTTGCGCTCGACTCGCAATTATTATTGTTGGAGTTTGTAAAACGCTCTCTTAAAATGCAGTGCAGTTGAGTGGCGGTAGACCACTTATGAGTGTAACCGACGACGACGACGAGGAGGACGAGGACGAGGACGAGGAGAGAAAAAAAATGAAGGAAGCTTGCAACTTTGCACGGTTTTTCCTTGCTCCCTGACAAGTAGTCATTATGTTCGAGTCACGGCAGTGCGCGCCCGCGCTTATTTATTATGATGTTTTCCCCGCGCTGACAATATGTGCGCATTTGTATGCATGCGCAATAAGCAAAGAGTATAACTAGCTATTATAGCCGTAGTTAAATGCAATCGTATACACATGCTCGATTTTCCAATTTGAACTCGCGTACAACTATATTCCGACCATGCAATGCGTGCGGATACATGTTCGAGCGCAATAATCATAGTTTGTTGTTATGTTTGTTGGAATTGTTAGCTTTGTTTGGTTTTGCTAATAGTATTAGCAATGTTCCCGAAGCGAGCGGACGCGACGAAGCGCTCGCTCCTATTGAGCTCTGCTCTTCCGTTGGAATGTACTGAGAGTGTACACTGCCAATGTTACATACTGGAGGCGGCAGTTGAATCTAGACATATATATATATTATTCAACAGAGTTGGCGTTATTATTTTTCTAATTATGATTCATTTAAATACTTACTTTTTATTATACCGAGTAAAAAGTTTATTTTCTCTGACGTTTTACAACTCTATTAGATAGTATGAAAATGCGAAACGTGATTTATTTTCAATATTTTCTCCTATCATCAAACACAATAGGTGCTTATATTTTGCGTGGAAGTTGAGCTCGAACCTTTTTTTTGGCTCATCGCAGGTTATAAAATAAAAGCATCTTTGTTGTAACATTTATATTATTTAGGTGTTCGACATTTGGGCGCTATTTATGCACCGCCTTCAGCCGGGGGTGAATATATCGATGCGGCGTGAAATGAAACTGGAACGTACGTACACGTACACGTGTCTGTGCAGTCCGGGGGGGCGGCTTCGTAACGGTTGGGGCCGCACCGGCGTAAATTGCAACATGAAAAATGAATTTCCATTTACATCTTGTATAGCATTTACCTAGAGCACTGCGAAGCAAGCATTGCATTTGCATTGTGTATGTGGTACACGGGCTGCAGCTATGTTTAATGCTTTGTATCGCACAATAGGGACTCTTTTACAAACACAATACCACAATAAAACCAATCGCCATATAATACAAAAGAAATGCTCATAAAATTTTCTAATTGTTTCAGGTGAGTCTTTACTTTTTTCCATTCAATTCGCGGCCGGCGATAATGGACCTGGCGCACAAAGTGGAAATGAAGTGTGAGTGAGTAAATATTTGTTGTTGCGAACTGGAATTGGGTAATTTTGATCTGGTTGTAAATATGTTATTTGTCCGTCTATTGTCAGGAATTTTCTCGATGCTTTTATATACCGACGAAAGGTTGGCTTTTCTTCGATAAGAGGGATGATTAGGGTGCTTTTCAGCAGCATCTCAAAAACGCAACGCATTGAAATTTTATTAATAAATTAGAAACATAAATTAATGGTTGGGTTTAAGCACCATGTGCTTTTCCGATAAAATCAACCCCACGTTCAGCAACCATCATAATCGTGGCTGCTGTATTTCCGGAAACGGTGAATGGAATAACTGATGCGTCTAGAATTCGTACATTTTTCGTACCGTGTACAACTAATTCTTGAGATACAACCGCCATTGGATCACTTTTGGGGCCCATCTTGCACGTTCCCACATGATGGTTCTCTGGTGTGGTCGCAAACTGCACCGCACACGACCAATATTCATCAGTGTTGTATCGATAGAGCTGATCGCAATATCCCAAGTTTGGTCGTACATACTGCATATCGTACTTAAGCGACATGATGCGTGATCGTCTAATGCGATGGGCAATGCGGATGCCATCCACCAACGTCGCGACGTCGTCCGGATGCATAAGATCGTTGGGATAGATGAGCGGCGGCGCGTCCGGATCGGCGGATCGCAGGAGAATTTCACCGCGAGACTTGGGATGCAGCACGACGGGGACGACATCAAACGTTTTGTGGGTCGAATTCGTGTCCGCATCATTCGCATCGCCCGTCGTGCCGCAACTGGCGCTAAAACCGTTGAAGAAGAATTGCAGATCGGGCCACGAGCCATTCCCGAATGCATATTTGGAGCTTAAGCGTGCTGTCACCTGTGACAATCCCGTCGAGCTCATTGGCCCCGTGTGCGTACCCAGATATTCTGTTACTGCATCGATGTCCAAGTCGTTCGTGTTGTTCAAGTGCTTCAGAGCGAAAGTCATCGTAAATGATACGTGATTTTGAAAGTTTTGCCCTACACCTGGCAGGTTTATGAGCGATTTAATGCCAATCGATTGGAGATGCTCATTGTTTCCAATTCCAGACAGCATGAGCAATTTCGGCGAGTTGAATGTGCCTCCTGCCACAATAACATCTCGTTTCGCGCGCACCAAATACGTCTTGCCTTTGTATTCGATTTCAACACCAATGGCACGTTTCTTTTTGTGCGGCAGAAGCGGCTGGTCGAATACAATTTTGTTAGCGGTCGTGTTTAGCATGATACTCAAGTACGGATTTGTACGTTGCGGCCATAGAAATGCTTTTGATGCGCTTAACCGTGTTCCGTTCCTGGAAAAAAGCAACAACTGATCAATATCCACGCCTCGCAGATTAAGATTAAAAATTGTGATAGTGATTCGCATTAATACTTTGTCGTTGTTTGTGCAATTGCAAAACCGCTGATCTCTTTGCCATTCAAATCGTTTGTAATGTTGTATCCAATTTCCTGCGCCGCTGCCAACAAATCATCCCCAAACTTGGGGTAGTAAGGAAACTGGGATATTGTCAATGGCCCGCCAGTGCCATGATAACCTTCATCGGCGACCGCACCCAATTGTTCGTTGTCCTCCAAGCGCTTGAAATACTTTAAGTTTTCCTCATACGACCATTGGTCATTGCCGCTGTCAACCCATCGTTGAAAGTCTTGAGGAATCCCACGAATGTACATCATTCCGTTCAGTACACTACAACCGCCCAAGACTTTGGCGCGCAGTACTGAACATTTTCTATTCGGCTGGCCTAGGAATTAGAGAGTGGGTTTAGAAAATTTTTGTGATCGTAATTGAATTATTTGCGAGCCTACCAAGGCATGCGTTGCTTTCCGGCTCCGAAAAGTAATTCCAATCGACATCCGGCACCTGTGTGAAGATTGGATACATTGAGGGCACCTGGGCACCGGGCGGTTCATCGTTTCCTGCCTCCACGAGTAAGACGCGCCATTTACGTAAACCGGCCAAACGACCAGCCGCCGTCGCACCACCACTTCCGCCACCGATCACGATAAAGTCGTAACTCGTGTCCGGCTCTTGGATCGGCACGACGCGATCGCACAAGCCCGAAATATCCGTGTGATTTCGTATAAATCCATCCAGAATTGACATGAATATGTAACTGCCACACACTCCCGCGACCGATGTGCTAAGATACGGTGCATTCGCACACTGATCCATTTCGATAAGTGCTTAAATTAATTAAAACTCGCGCAATCGTCTGAAGTCACACTGAAAATTACGATTACGACTGCTCGAGGTGCCGCTTCATTTTGTATTTATACAAGCTGAACATAACGTTACAATAAATAAATACGGAATGCCAATAAAATATGCGCACCGCCGTATTTTTCTTTCGGTATTGATAGGTATAATGAGTATGTAAAGGTTTTTTTTCCATTGCGTCCGATAACCAATTGTACAATTTGCATAGGTATTGCCTTGAGCTCTAGCAAGCACATTTTATTTCTGCGTTTAAAAAACATGTGTCAACTTCCTGGCCTCTGGTGATTATGAAATTGAATATATTTCACACACAAAAACATATTTTTCCTAGGAAAATTTAGTTATTCAACATATTTTTCACATTAGTAAAATATAAACGACATAGTTCACATTTTAAATATTTCCAATTAACGAATACTTTCACAGTATTTCTAAATAATAATTTTGCGATAATATACAATAACATGTTGTTATAGTGTCCATATCACACTTTCAAAACAATTCAAGTGCATTTAGTTAACTGTACTAATGAAACTTATGTTAAACTATTAACCTAATAATCACAATTTATTCACACGCTAAAGATGTGCTCAATTTAAAAATCGGATTAACACTTATATAATACGCTAGGGCTCAATTAGAATTGGTAATTGTAACCGTGATAATCATAAGGATTGGGCATATCTGGGTGTCGTCTATGGAAATCGTAATCATGCTGGAAGGGAGGTAAATATCCATTATTCTGTTGTGGGCCACGATTGTGTGGTCCATAATAGTTATTCTGTCTTGGAGGTGAGATATGGGTTGAAATGAAAGGCTTTCCCCCTGGGGCCCCATTGAAACCACCTCGTGTTCCTAAATTAGGCCCAGCCAAACCGTGGGTCTTCTTAATGAAATCAACCCCTCGATCAGCAAGCATCATTATAGTTGCAGCTGTATTTCCGGAAACAAGCTGTGGTATAACTGATGCATCCATAACCCGCATATTATCAATTCCGCGTACTTGCAACTCTTGGTTAACCACCGCATTAGGATCATTGTCTGGTCCCATTTTGCATGTACCTATTTGATGGTTCTCCGGACCAGTTGCATGCTTAACAGCGCAAGCCCAATAATCATCACTGTCGTATTTGTTCTGCTTCTCGCAGTCTCCATGTTCATCTTTCACCAACTCCATTCCGTACTTGTCAACCAAGTACTTGGACTTGCCTACAGCAAGTGCAGCTCGAACACCCTCGACGAGCGACTTGACATCTTCGGGTTCAGTGAGATAGTTTGCATACATCAGAGGGTACTCGAAGGGGTCTGCTGAACGCAATGTCAAATGTCCACGGCTCTTGGGGTGCAAGTACACAGGCGCCATACCGACATATCTGGGGCTTTCGGGGTGCTCCGGGTCAGCTAGAGATCGCACTTCTCCAGTAGCAGCGCATTTTGCTAGGTAACCCGAGAAGAAGATTTGAATATCCGGGTAGTTGCCAGCCGGATCTGCATATTTCGAATTCAAACGCGCTGTCACCTGTGACATGCCTGTTGAAGACATGGGTCCTCGTCGGTTAAGAATATATTCCAGAGCTTGTGCCCAATCAAGGTCATTCGTGTTAGGTTCTTTTTTCAATGCGTATGTTAAGAAAAACGATACATGGTTCTGTAGATTTTTACCAACTCCTGGCAATTCATGCACCACTGGTATTCCAACTCGTTGGAGTTCTTCTTTGGGTCCAATTCCGGACAACATCAGCAATTGTGGTGTGTTGATGGCTCCGGCAGCCAGAATAAGTTCCTTTCGAACCCGAACCGTATACGATTTGCCATTGTAGGTGAATTGTACCTCACTGGCGCGTTTTTGTCCTCCGTTTAGAGTTTGGAAGTTGATTTTGGTTGCGGTCGAATTGAGCATGACGTGCAAATTGGGATTGTCGCGTTGTGGCCGCAGGAACGCTCTCGCCGCGCTCAAACGCGTGCCGTTTCTATAAAAATACAACAAATGTGAACATGAACAATTGCATTGTTGGTTTGCACAATAATTTTCAATTTTCATCAGTTTGCTAGCACGCAATGAGCGAATTCGTACCAGCATAATGCGCGCAATTGATCGCAAATGAGAAGGCTAATGTAACAACATAGATTGAGCGTGTATAATCTGTACGCGTACCTGTTGTTTGTTTGCGCAATGGTGAAGCCAGTCAATTGCCTGCCGTTCAAGTCGCTGCTCACCGGATATCCGGTCTCTTTCGCCGCCTGGAGGATGTCCTCGGCGAAGACCGGATGGTCCGGGAATTGGGCGACAGTCAGTGGACCTCCCGTACCGTGATATTCAGCGTCCGCAACAGTGCCGATTTGTGTATTGTCTTCTTGCCGCTTAAAATACGGAAGGACATCGTTATAACTCCATCCCGGATTTCCGGCTGCCGCCCAGTTGTCGAAGTCTCGCGGCACGCCGCGCATGTACATCATCCCGTTTAGCACTCCGCAGCCGCCAAGCACTTTCCCACGTATCCAGTCGCATCGTTTTTCCGGATAACCTACAAACATTTAGCAATTAATCTGAATCCGCCCTCAAAGTGCATAATCTTAATACCTTGACAAGCAACAGGTTCAGGTTCAGTCTTGTAGCGCCAGTCGACATCTTCATGATCGAAGTAATTCAACACCATCGATGGCACTTGAGTGCCCACAGGTTCGTCATTTCCCGCCTCGATCAGCAGCACGGTGCCCATATTCTCCTGCACTAAGCGACCTGCGGCTGTAGCACCGCCGCTGCCGCCCCCAATCACAACGAAATCATACTCCCGATCCGGTTGCATCTTGGGCCGCACGCGCTCGCAAATTTCGGAAATGTCGCATTTGTTCCTCAAGAATGTATCCAAGAATGTCATGAAGAGTAGGGTCGTCCCGCAGGTGTTACCCAGGTTTCCCCCCAAGAAGGGGGTTGTTTCACATCCACAGTTCATTTTTAACACTCGATAACTTAACTTAAGTACTTAACGAATTGCAGCACAAATGACTCAAACCTGTGCGCATCCGACGAGTGTAAGATGCGACTGGTCGCGCTTGTTGGGTAACCGGTCTCCTTAATATATCAATCACTGCTTTGGTGACGTCACCGGAGTTTGTGTTCTCCCCACAAAGTCGCGCGCGCGAGAAATTCGACAAAGTTGCTGTTTGCTTTAACTGTATATGGTAACATAGTTAAAACATTATGTGTTCATTATCACTAATAATTTGAGTATTGGTTTCGCGGATTACCGACAGTTTATACTAGTGATATTTGGCCAATTAGAACAAAGTTTTAATGAGCTTGCTTGCCAAAGCACACTGCGCACTGTGGCAAAAACACATAGAACGAGGTGCATTGCTGCCACCGAACGAATTAGAGATGTACGCCAATGCATTTCTCATTCAGTTTATGCGCTCGTTCATATCGTTTCAACCGGACGCGTGGTTGGCAAAACTGTATGGAAAAGCTCTTGATGTATTCGAGGCGCATTCGCATATTTGCACGATTCAAACCAACATCCAGAACGTATTGAAAACGATCGAAAATGACTGAATTTGCATTCGATATTTACACATGGTTTGCGCACTATGAGCGTCAGCAAAAGAACTTGTGCATTCGCAAACTTAATTAACAAATAACTTTATTACAAAGTGTACGCATTGGGAACATTGGGAAAGTTGCTAGTTTATCAGGAATTTTATCTTGGCGCACTAACGTACAATGTGGCATTATTGGGAGCACACACACAAAAAAAACCGCTATGAAATGTTGCTTTTCGATAAGACTAGTTTTATTAACGTTTCGTTTTTCGATCGTCGATTCGAACACATTAGTTCAATAATAGTAGCTGTAGTAGCGATAGTGCCATCATAAATGTTTACATTTCCAATTATTTATTAACTTGAAAATATTTATTAATAATTTTACCAAGAACTACTACAACAAAATTGAGTCGTAGTATTAATTTATCATCGTTCGATATAAATATAAATAATAAGTTGTTTTTTATTATTTTGATCAGAAGGGAATTCCATACGACACTTGCGATAACCCTGTGAAACACTTAAGCAATTAAACATGTAATTACTTAATTAATTAAGTACGCAAATTTCCCTCTGTCAAAGTTGAACGTACCCGCTTATTTTGCGACACACTAAACAAAAAATAATCAACAGCAACAAACACACACAGTCTGATAAAAAATGCAAAACGTTATTTCACTTTTGGTGAGCTCGAATGTTGTTGGTTGTGTGTATGGAGCGCAAAAACCGGTCTCGTGCGATCGACAATTTGTTGTGTGGCTTTTTTGTGTTGTTTAGCATTTAGTGTTTCGCGATTTCACGGTGGATATTGCGGTTCCTCGTCACTTAGTTGAGCGTGTTTCCTGCGCGCCCAAATTAAAGAAATCAACACAAACAAATCGGTCGTCGACGCAGTAATGAACTTGTAGGTTGAAATATAACTGAGAATCGTTTATCGCTTTAACGTTGTGTGAACTTGGACTTCATGCGTTCTCCACTATGAGGCATAAAATTGCGCGTACGCGCAAATGACATTAGCGTGTGCTTGGTTTGTTTTAATGAATTTGCGTGTCGTGCGAATGTTACGTAATTACCGCAACGTGAAACGCACGTTTATAATTTTAGCTCGTTTATTTCGAAGTAAAATGTTACCTAGTCTGACATTGATTCATATTGCTCTTTATCACTTTTTCTATTCATTCCGCACACTTCTTCCTCGAAGATTTTGACAAGTCTCGAAATGATATGAATACCTATTTTGTTTATTTCCATGCTGAAATTTCGCTAACAAATTTGTAACAATTAAACAACTAATGTAATTTTCGTTGAGTACATGAATTAATCAACTACTAGCATGTAATTTAACATACTTTTTGTGTGCACACGTAAAAGTTTTAGGGGGTTCATTTTCGGTGCCGGAACAAATAGACAAAAGGCATGGATAAAGTTGAGGCGCTGAATATGTGATTTATGTAAGCATAATTATGCTATCTGCGCAGATAGACATCAAATTCTATTAACAACCCTTCCTTCCCAACGTGTGTGCATTATCCACAGCTAATAATAACTTGAAAGAAAAGCAACGCTCACTAATTACCTCAATTAATTATTTATTCTCCATGTAATGCATCAGTGCATAGCTAGTACGTTATTAACATGGCTAAGATGTATTTGATATTTAATTTATGTATTAAATTTATTTATGAAAAACGAATTTAATGTTTAACTTTCGATAACAAATAATGGAATTTTAATTTAGAAATTGCGATACAAGAATATTTATTACACATTTAAAATTGGATTCGATGAATGAATATTTATTAATATCCGTTTTTTTTGTTGTTGCTTTCAGTATATCATATTTTCACCTTTGTTAAATTATCCGGTATAGTAAGGAACAATACACAGCATAAAAACGTACAACACATGGGTAAATATCATCAACGTTTATTATTCATAAATATTTAATATCCGCACGTATACAGAGCGATATGCTAAACGTGGTGGCGGAGGTTTTTTTCCTCTTCTCGTGCTCTAGTATATCGACGCATAAATATTTTACCGCTCGATCTTTTCGTGTAAGCCAACGATAATAATGGCGAGACACATACGGGGCGGTGATATATTGAATTATTAATTTTGATGTTTACCGCTGACATTTGTACTACTCACCACATTATTATTACCAATTGCATTATTATTATTATTGCTATTATTTACCGGATTAATATTTATGTCTGCAAATAAAACTTAAATAATGTGCATGACGAGCAGACCGCCAACACTTTTGTGGTCTACCGTGTAAATCAATGTGGAAAGTAAATAAACAAAAGTTGCTCTTTGTTTTTTACTGTTACTGGACTGGGTGCAATTAATGTTTGTCCAGTGCTACCACTATTTATAGATTTTAAAGCAATAGCAGCGAATGCGTGTGTGTGTTGTTCACGTAGTTGTATTATAACGAATTGTACATCATCAGCTTTTTTAAGTGACATTTAATGAGCGTACGCTTAATGCATTGCAATAATAATGCATCGTCAACATTGCTAATTGACTTCTTTACATTTTTCCAACTTGAGATTAACTAAGTATTATTTTAATGGATGGAAGTTTCGTTACCATTGATTCGTCACCGATTGTTTTTTATGAATTGCAGTGGAATTTTAAAGTCGGGAATGCATAATTCATGAAGAATGTTAATTATGTTGATACACGATTTTTATTTAGTTCTTGTGCATTCTTCGAGTGTGTTAAATTTTATAAGATTTGCGATGCGAGTGCGCACATTTAATTTCAGCGCTGGCAGCAAACACAAACGTGACAATCATATAAAGAAAAGCCCGTCGTATTCGGAGCTGCTTGCTGCTTGCTGCCTGCCAGCCATAGTGCATTTCTTTAGCTATTGTTGTTAGCGTGTCCATTGCGATGGCGATGGCATATTCGTTGTGTGACGGCGGCTGTGGCGGTAAGGGAACGCATGAATTGTACGCTTTGCTGACATTCTCGTTTCGCACTTGGCGGTAGTGGAGGCGGCGGTGGACAATCTTTGGTATGCGCGAGAGGCACGATCGCGACTCGCCGAAGGCGCTTCTGCACACATTCGTTTATGTGCACTGAATATTTCCGCAATGGGAAATGAGAAAATTGCTAAAAAACACACTCGTTCGCTATACCTTCATGGTGTGCATGTCATGCGTTTGGACATTGCACGACAACATATAAATAATGATCTTAACGCTCTCTGTCCGAATGCACTTGAATGTTTAATTTCCTATGCATTGCACGAATTTTATTTTCATTTTATTCATTCGTTTTTTGCATAAAAAGCGTGTGCACGTTGCGAATTATTATTAACATTATGCATACTCGGCTGGTTGTACATTTATTGTATGTCTCAAAGTCAAGTTCATTTCTGCCCCACGGGGAAATCGTGTTCCATCGTCTTATGTGTAACGTAATAACGTATGTATTTTACAACAAGCAGTAGCAAGCAAGCAGAGTGTACGATTAAAACTTTTAATCTCGATCGTTCATTCATATGACGCGAACGCCTCTTTGTTTGCGCAATGTTATAGCCGGAAAAAGACTAATTTTCTAATTGATGTTCGAGGAATTCCGTTTTGGAAAAAAACATAAAGATAATCCGCGTAAAACAATAATGTTCGGATTTCCGAAAGGCATAAAATTTTATTTTTCCATTCATTTCACGATTACGCATCTAACACGTATACAATGTGTATTCCGCATAAGTAATATTAATTTTGATTATCAGAATTTCAGCCTTCGGGCAATTTAAAAATATCGGCATTGTTTATGAACACATTGTTGAAATATTTAATACCGCATAGATTTTAACGGTATGTCGATAAAAAAAATACGAACAAAGTAATTACTACACTAGGTAGAAATAATTTTTTTTTCGTTCATCTTTCAGTGAATTTATGTACGAGCAATAAACATTTAACGCTCATCATCATAAAAACACATTTTGAAGATTGGCTAGCAATTAACCTCCGTATTTTATGCGATTGTAACTGTGCATTACACGAATTTGAATAATAAATGAATTAGACATTGAGCGAGCCGGGGTTTATACACAACAAACAATGCGAAATCAATGTGACTATGATGAATTCGACGAGGATTCCAATAGCATTTCGCCGCCCCCCGTTCGGTTTCGGGCGAAACTATACGCGTATAGAGAATCCGCAATGTATTATATTCCGGGTCGGCGCTGGGGAGCACCAAACTGCTCTGTACTTTATACACACGTTCGTTGTGCGGAGAGCTGAAAGCAACGGCAGCAAATTGAATGCGTTCATATGCAAATAATCACCAAATCAAACCACAAACGAGTCGACGCTGACTCTGAACACATCAATTCCTTCCAGATACACACAACGTACACACATACAATCATTATTCACTTAGCGTAAACACACAGTCGTACTGATAATGTAAATCACTTGCCATATTTTGAAACAGCATACGTGCGTGTATGTGTGGGTGTGTGTGGAAATGAAATTCCATGGAATTCAATGTCGTCAATTCTGCTTTACTTATTATTAACCATCAATTGTTCGGATTAGAGAGTTGTACAATGAAGTGAATTCATCTCGCGGATATATTATTAATGCACTTGTATACATTCGCATTTTCATCGATTAAATTCACTCGCGTTAAGCATCTGCTGCTGCTGCTGCTGCTCGCAGTATGCGCATTTGGTCATTGCCATTCGTGCACGTCAATTAGACATTAATTATTTGCACCGCAATCACGGACATCGGCCGCATAGTTGGAAAAATTATTTATTAGAGTGGTTGCACACGGTTTTCCAATAATTGAAAATATAATCTGGAAATGCTGGATTTCCGACGAATTACGCTGATAAGAAGAGACTTAATTATTTATTAAAACCCAGGCAATTCATTGGAATTTGAACATTTTGTATGCAAATTCGTAATGATTGGGAAACTAATTACATTAATTCGTGATGTTTGACTTTGTGATTATATTGAGATATCAGAGAAGCAAAACAAGTCATTCCAAGTTCAAGTCAGACTGGTATTTGTAATATTTTATGTTTTATTGTAACACTAGAAATAATTCGATTTGTTGCTGTGATAAATTGCACTTTTCTATCGCACGATTTGTTACCATAGACAACAAGTATTTGGTGAATGTGGGCGCAGATAATTTAGGTTAGTACTGGAGTTGTCTTTCCAATTTGTGGATTATTTGAATATTTCAAATTGAGTACGGTCAAGTGTATTCCAAGGTTACGTAACGTTTTCATTGCGCGGTGGTCAAGGCCAGTCGCTAATCTTTTTTACATTAATCTCCGCCAAAAGCGCGCGCACGGAATGAAAAACATTTTCATATCTAAATGAAAATTAGTTTCATTATTTTTCCTCAATCATTATTTATGCTCGCGCTGTACATTTATTTTATTTTCGCCTGCGTTTGATATTAACACACTACGGCGAGAACGATTTTTAATGAATTCGGCGCACTTCCAAGAAAAAGTTTATTTTCGCATTACGTGCGATGACCATTAATTATAATTTTAATGGCAATGTCTCACGATTCTCTCTTCGCTCGTTCTACATTTTGTATTTTTATTGACAGTAACGGCTTTGTGATAAGATAATTCCACGTGTTTGGGGCGCTAAAAGTCATGGACAAATTAATTACAAAATTGCGGTTTTCTGTTTGGTATTTTTTTTTTGGCAAACATATTTCCCAATTCGTCATCGCGTGCTTATCGTTTTCTTTGAAACATTATATTAATTTATCTAGTTTGACATTATTTATTGGGTTTTAAATTCTCTAACAGGAACTCGAGCGTTTGTTTTTACGGTAGCGGCAATAAAATTTGTTTTTTTACGCAAATGTGCATTTGCATAATGCCTGTCATTGAGTACGTTGCTAAAGCGAGTAAATTGATTGAAACTGTTGTGGTTTTCATTTTCACACAATATATTTACGAGCTTGGTTTATTGTCTTTTAAGTATGTTTTGCACTTTTTGCAAATGCATCAATGAATTATTATGCACATCCTGTTTTAATTTCGCTCCATTAAGTGCGCTAAAAATTAAAATGACATTAAATAAATATGAAAATTATGTTTGTATCGGCTAAGAACTAGCAAACTCCATGTGAAATTTACTCTTTCTGGACGAGGAGTGTAGTTAACATTAACGGAAAAGTTATAAGCACTTTACAGTAAATTACAAACAGTTTCGCGTTCAGATATTAATTGAAATCCAAACGGAAAAAAGAATGAAAAACCGCGTGTACGCGCGCGCCGCATGCACAAAGCGGGCGGAAAATAAAATCGGAGAGTTTTCTTGCTCATTTTCGCCGGCGCCCGTTTAAATGAATTGTAAACTTTTCATGGAGCGGAGACGTAACTACTTTTAAGAACTGAATAGAGACTTGCGAGTGCAACAAACAGAAGAGAACGCGTACGCATTTCGTCCTGCATGCAGTCCGTATTACACTCGCAGAGGTGGACGGAGCGAAGAAGAAATGTGAACGTGAACCAAGGAGAACATCTGTGCAAGATGTGTCAACTTCCCTTTACTGTTGCACACTCGTTTTCGAGCAACGACCAACCGAACGTGTTTTATTTTCATTTATTTCCGACGTCTCGCCCGCTCGTGCCATTCGTGTTTTGTTTTTTGCGCGCGCCCGCGTTCACCATTTGCACTTTACGGACACCCAGTTGCTTGAATGCGCTTCTTAGTTCTGCCTGTGATGTCTCTACTGCAATGCAATATTTGCGCCAAGGTGGAAAACTTAAGGAGAGCGGTCAAAAGCAGCAAGCAGCAGCAGACGACTGAAAGAAGGCCTCCTTCGAACAACAAGCGCGCGGCGCAAGCAAGCAATGCGCAGGAAATTGAATTTTACGTCGGCGTTGTCGAACGGCCATTATACACGTGTTCGACGTCGGAAACTATGCCATTTTCAAACTATCGCATCTGCAAATAAACAGCGCACGTACAATCGGGCTGAATAAACAAATCAAGCGAAAGAAATGCATCGAATTGAAATAAAACTTTTCCAAGCTTTAATGCTTGTTGTTGTTGTTCGTTCGTTCGCATTTTTACTATAAAATCAATTCAACTCCGACGATCTAATGACAGCAATGCAGTATTACAATTACATTTTTTACACGCTCGTTCTTGAGACCTTCATGCTAATTCACGACATTAAAACACAAATTGTGTTTGCAAAATTCCAAACGACCGACTGATTCATATAATTATGCATTTGACAATCGCAGTCATTTATCATTCGTCTGCTAAAAGCAAGACAAGCGAATAAAAAGGAGGATTTAAATGTTCGTTCGGCTTCGTTTCGTAAAATGAGAATATTGAATTAATGATCACGTATTTGTCATTGAACACTTGTCATTAGCCATTACAAGTTTTGTGCATGTCGATGCGACTTATTGCAATAATCAATATGGAAACACCGGTAATGGAAGTACGCTTCAATGAGAATGAGTGACTGATTACGGGAATTAAGAACAAGGCGCAGGAAATGTAATAAAACGCCGTAAACAAATGTTGTGATATAAAGTAAACACACGCGAAAACATGTAAAATTATTTTTAAATTATTTATTATTACGTACGTACGTTGGAAATAATTTTACAGCGGCAAAAATCTGGCGGAAAACAATCCGACACGCTGCACTAAATTCTCGTTATGCGCTTTTGGGCGCGCACAAAGTTTACCAACTGCCGCGGAAAATAGGAGAATGAAAGAGTTTTCTTCATTTCAATAAGTAAACGAACGCAATGCACCAAAGTTTGCACGGAAATTTTTTTACTCCATTTCGGAAAAGCGTCGTCATATTTATATTCACCGCCTCGGGTACGAAAGTTTGCTTTCGCTTTCCTGTCCAACTATGTGGTAAATGCTCTCTCTCCCGCGTGGCGCGCACGAAGTGATCAGAGTCGTAGTCATATTTTGTGCGCTTGAAATTTTCGACAAAAACTTGCAAACTCGACGCGATATGTGTGCATTCGTATTTGATATGATGTCCCTCTCGCTCCGCATTGGAACGAGGACGAGAGTAAACTTTGAATTACTAAATTCTCTCTTATAAGGTAACATTCCGCTCGAGGATCACAATATTATGCCGGATTAAATGCGCTAAGAGCGGGCGGCGCAAGTTATAGAGTTTCATTTCCTAGACGCTTCTTCTCTTCTTGCTCGTCTTAGTTACACATATGCTGCTTGGCGCTCCGCAATCGTTAAGTTTCTATTAGTTTGGCGCTGGGAATTTGGATTATTTCAGTCGGAAGTCTTTTCGGGACGACTGAATGAATTTTCGCGGAACGCGTGTGCGACATGGTCTATTTTTCCGGGATCATGTCCTTGTAAAAATATAAATTCGATTCACTCAGTCGATGAATGCTGGCAGGGAAAGGTGTGTGCTTTACTTGCCGAGTATGTTGTATTCATTGCAATGACGTTTTCCTCTCAAGGGAAATTAACTCAATGATAACTTATATCAGCGCTAAGTTAATAAGCTTAGTAGGCGCATAGTTAGGTAGATTCAAGTCGTTCAAATGATTAGCTTAGTTATTATCACTTATGATTAAATTACTTGCGAATTCACTTAACGCTTCTAACAAGCTTTCGTTTATAGCGACATTCAAATCGGTATGAAATTAAATTATGTCATTCTTTAATTTTTATAAATTAGAATATATAATTAAAATCTAATATCAAGTTTAGCAAAAATTTAACGTTAATCTAGAAAAATAGTTCTCGCGAGATTTTACTTTGTTGCGAACGTCAGAAACAGAATTTATTATCCATGCTCTTCGTCCTTCTTTAATAAAACTGTCTATATTTGCAGAAACTGAAATTGATAAACATTGTAATAATGTACATTTCTTTTCTTCAATATTATGTTTTTTTAAATAAATTTGCCACTTGGAAAAAAATGTTCAAATTGATTTTATGAATTTATTTTAAATTAACATAATGAGATATTATGAATAGGAGATAGATAATTTAAAAAAGTTCATATTTTTTAAGTAATTTTATGTTTCATTACGCAAGAAGTATTTGAATTTAACCTAGTTTTAAAAGATACTTCCAATTTTTTAAAAATGTTTTCACTTTCATTAATAAATCACAATTTGAATGTTTAAAATCATTTCATTTTTGAACAATATAAGTTTATCCAAAATTGTAGTACATTCGCCCAATATCAAATGCTTTCATAGTTAATTCATTTGAATATAGCGACTAGTAATTCAATTTATTTTTTGTTTTAAGCTTAAAGAGCTAATCGAGCAAGTTTTCTTATCACCACGAACGAAACATAATCGTATCAGCAATCTGCTTTTGTGAGGTGTAAAAGCATCCCTCAAAGTTGTATCGCATGCGCTTTGTCTACGTGCCAATGATGATAAAGTATACGACACAATGAACGGCGGTAATGAATGATGTATGAATGTTTGACGAGAACGACAATGTCGTGGTGCTGAGGAAAATCTTAGATCTCCGTGTTCGCTGAATCTGCTTATAAGAAGCGCACGAAGACGGCACGGCTGGGATTCATCAAGAAAACAGTGCGATGGCACATTGCGCACGCTCGTCGATGCGTACTGCTACTTTTTTGAGCACTTTCCGCACGCATCCCGGCGTTATGAAGGCGGAGGAGGCAACACTCGTGATTCCTTTTCGGGCAAATAGGCATTGTGTCAAAGGTGAGGCAAGTTGATGAAATGCAGCCGAGCCGAGAGACGACTCGACTGCGTACACTTTGTAAGGGTGCGAGATTCATCTACACGAGTAGTTCAATTGAAAATCGGGGTTGGCGGCGTGCGACGGGTCGCCGTCGTCGTAGTCGTAGTCGTAAAATCGTGGCGACATTCTTGCCGCCGCCGTCCTCGTATTCACGCCCGTATACATACGAGGTGCAGAGGAAAAAAGCTCGCACGAGAGCACGAGAGGGATTATAGATTCCGCGCTGCTACAAGACTTCAGCGGAGGCGGCAGCGGCAGCGGCAGCGGCTGAGGCGGAATGTGTATAATGCCCTTGTGTATATGATGCGATGCGTCATAAAAAACGCGTTGCCATCTTTAGATACGTGTAATGAACAAAGTGTTCTCTTGTCGCCGTTGTTCGTTGGGGTTTTACCAAAGCGCGCGTCTTTGAAATTTTATCGAAATTGCAACCACCACAAATATGATTACTCAAATCTTATTTTATGCGCGCAACAAATTATCTCAAATATTAATAATTTTCTTCTTTTGTTACAGGTGAGCCATACGGAAGTTTATAATGAGTTGTGGCGTAAGCGAGTTAAGGGTATGAAATTGAAGAATAATTTTATAATTTTAATTCTATGCGTCGAGAGAAGAAGAAAATCTTTTAAAGCTAATTTGAAATAATCTGCTTTGTGCTTTTCTATTGCTCGTATTTAATTCAAGAGGGTCGGGGGTTCGCGCAAATAAATGTAACCGTAAGAAGAAGCAGGCAGTATTTCTTTTCTTACGTTTGTGTTCGCGATGCTTTTTGCTTCTTGCGCCGCCCGCAATGTAATCCAGCGCACTCTACACAAGAATTTATTTTACGAGAGAGCGCAACGAGTTGATGCGAATTATTCTTATGGGCAATGAGAGAAGAGCGGCAGCAGCAGCAGCGGAGGCGGCGTGCAAAGGGTGAGATTATTTCGGGTGTGTGCACAGCCTCAGCGGTTATAAAAATTTAATGAGCATTTTTAGTCATCGTTTGGCCCACTGTAAAAACGTATAAAAATGAATGAAGTCGTCTGTAAATCGCTCCTGTTCGAGCGTCTTTGCACCGCGCTCGCTTTGAGCACAAAGCTAAATGTTAATTGCCCAGCAATCATTTTCGAATAAAGCCAACATATTTATTTATACGGGCCGTACGCATCACAAAATGAATTTTTAAAATGCGGAAAGGACATGTTTAAATAACGCACGCGCGCTCACGAAGAAGCACAACGGAATTTATACGTATGCTAAATTATTAAAAGAAATTATAAGCGCATTACGCATTTTTTTCCTTTGCGGCGCTTGTTAGTCGAGAAAAACGCTTTGCATGTGCGATAAATGCATCTCATTTATTATCACTCGGGTGATGTGTATACAAATTGCGTTTTTATACATATTAGTAGATTACGGCCCGTATGCAAACGAGCCATATGTATGCAATCTGTATTAATTTTTTTTTGCTTCGTCCTTGTTCTCTCCCTTCTGCAGCAGCGAAAATTACTGAACTCGTTAAAACGTTATATGAATTTTCACGAAGCCATTACATTACATTAGGTGATGTTGTTGCATTACGCTTTAGCAGTCGTCGACGACGACAATGTTCTTGTTGGTTGTTGTTATTCCATTCGCGCGGCTCTGAAGACTATACATTTTCAGCCGGTGGAAGGGGGCGGTTGGTTGGTTGGTTGGCTCGATTTCGCAATGGTGACGTCGTTATACGCGTGTTTCACTGAACGGGGGCGGCAACGTATACTTTTAATTAAAAACTACGACATTAAGTGTCCCCCTGATGTTTGTCCAGCGCGTCATTTATCTGCATGCTCAGAGCATTAGCACAACACTTCCGGGTTATAATAAATAGTTAGTGTACACACACCAGATGTATTTCATTATTTAGTGTGTCTGTCATTTGAAATATTTTAAATTAAAAAGATAATCAATTTCCATTTATTTATTTATTTACTATCAATTGGATCGAGATTAAATTAATAAACTTGCAAACGTGCAGAGTTACGAGTTGAAATTTTTATCGCTGCGAGAAGTTGAATGGAATAAGTATAACTTTTGACGATACTTTTAAATTGATTACATAACTGTAAAAGTTTTTATTGCATTTCTGTTTAAAAGCGTGCATTTGCCACTTATCTCTCAATGTCGCATCGGTGTGGATCTTAACCTTGTTCATTTCATAAACTTAACGCGCGCTGTCGTCGACGAAGTGGAGAGCGTAACGGTTAATGCAAGCTGGCTAATAAATATTTATTATTACTCATTAGCGTACCGTGTCATTTTTTGTTCATCTTCGCCCACTTCATAAGCACTAAAATCCATAATACGCGCGCACACGCCAGTTGCTTTATGCTAGATTATTTCCTTTTATTTAGCGTTCGTTTTACTTTATTTTATAATAAAGATGAAATCAACTTGCTTACGTTAATGTAAGCAATTTATTCGCGAATAACATCAGACGAACACAGAGCTCGGTTGGAATTCAACTCCACTACACGTACACAAGGATAATGCTAAAGGGAAATAAAATGCGAATAAAAATGCGGACCAGGAAGCGCGTCCACGAGTCGAGTGTTCGTCCTGGAACGAAGGGAGATTGGAAGCTTGCGCGCAACTCTTAAAACTCGTGCTGAAAAATTAAGATTAATTACAGCGAGGTAATTTTTTTAATTAATTGTAGAGTAATTTGGAATGTCTTGAGAGTTAAAAATTACCGGATTTTCTTCGTGTTTCGCTGCGTAAAAAATGTTGCATTTGGTGAAAAAAATGTGGAGAAGTAATAATGTTTTCATTTATTTTGAACACTTTGAATAAATTCTGCATTGCTTGTTCAAAATAGATTAGGTAACAAACTAAAGGCTTCTTAAAAATCGCTGAACTTCGTAACTTATTGGAGAAATTTTAAGAAATAATAACTACTTTATCTGGGGTGTTGTCAGGTGGTAAAGTTTTTAATTACTTGTAAATAATTTGAAATATTAAATTTACCGATATTTCTTCGGGTTTCGCTGCATAAAAAAACTTGAATTTCGTGGAAAAAATGTTGTTTTTGTTATATTTTCGCAACTTCAAATAATTTCTGCATTGGTTATTTATAATAAATTAATTGATAAACTAAAGACTTTCCAAAAATCGCTGAAATTCATAACTTATTGGGGACATTTCAAGAAATAAGGACTACTTTGTCTGGACTGTGCGAAGTAGCACACGTAAAGTGGTAAATTTTTAAATTAATTGTGAATAATTTGAATTTGAATATTTTGAGTATTCAAAATACCGGATTTTTTGCATGCTTTACTATATAAAATAAGTTGAAATTTGAGCACAAAAATGTTGATAGGAAGGAATATTTTCGTTCTATTTTCGTTGAAACTAATAACTCATTTGAAACATTTATAAAATAAGAATTATCTATTTTATTTGAAATATTTTGACGTAAAAATGATTAAATTAACGTTAACGTAAGTTGAAACACCGCGACAGTTACAAATTGCCAGATTTCCTTCGTATTTTATTCAATAAAAATGCTTTATTTGCTACACAAAAATGTTAACAGTATTTTCGTTATATTTTCAATATTCCGAATTACGAATGTATTACATATTCAAAATAACTATTTAAACGGATCTTTAAACACTCTGAAGCTCATTTATATGAGAAATTTCCAAAAATGAAACTGCACTAGAGCAATCAACATTATCAAACTATCTTCGTGTTTTGTTATATAAAAATATTCACATAAGTGGGCAAGTATGTCGATAAGTAATAATATTTTTGTTTTATTTCCAAAACTGTAAATAGCAACCGTATTTGTGGCTTAAAATAAAGTTATTAACCACCTAAATGAGTCCTTAAAATAGCTGAAGTTCATAATTTATTTGAGAAATTTATGAACATAAAAATTACCCATTTTATCGAAAGTATTATGACGTGGAAATTTTTGAAATTAATTGCAGCGCAATTCGAAATACCTTGAGAGTTAAAAATTGCTGGATTTTCTTCGTGTTTTGCTACATGAAATATGTGGAAATTGGTGGGAAAAAATGTTGATAAGTAATAATGTTTTCGTTATATTTTCGAAAGTCGTATATTTTTTCGCACACGAACGAAACGAATCGATCATTATTTATTTTCCATTAAAAGTAAATTCCGCAAGAAGGTGTCAGCCGCAATACGAACCTATTCAGAATTGAACTCTTTTTGGCTCTCGTGGAAATTTATCACACGAATAGCTCACGCATTAGCTCTTAGCTGCTACTGCTAGTTCAAAATAAATTTATTGACAATCTAAATGGCTCTTAAAAATCGCAGCGAAACTCATAACTTATTTTCGAAATTTCTAAAAAAATACAAACTACTCCATGCGGGAGCGAGAGTATTGCATAATAATAAAAGAATTCGAATGAGAGGGGGAATAAAACAAAATCGCATATGTTTCGCAAATACAGAAAATAGGAAAAGAGAAATGAGAAGTAGTTCAGTGCGCATTCGGTTTTATTCGCGAGCGCGCGCGTATAAATCGCGAACGGTGCTTGCACACACTACTACTCAATAAAAGTCGCTTATTTTTCTTTAATCCACAAGGGAGTCTCTTAAACATCCCTCATTCGCCATTCGCATATCTCGCTTCACTCATACGTTATCCCATTGCGCCCGCTGCACTCGCAATGTTCCGCCGTGAAAATCTATTCTTTGTCGTATAAATACGCGATGCGGGAACAATGTCATATAATCGTGATGTGTATGGACATTTTAATGCACCATCTCCTTTTTTAGTGGCATGCTCTCAAAAAGAATAAACGACAACGTCCATTCCGTTCTGCGCTCTGCGTATTGATTAACTAAATTTATATCATTCATGATTTATTATGTTTTGACTCAATCGCCGGATACGACTGAACGCTGCGGTGGGACGTAACGAAAGGCGGAAGAAGAAGTTCATATCGATTATGAATACGAATATATACGGCGGCGGCGGCATGTTCCATCCGGTTTGTGGGACGTTCAATCACTTATACTTCAAGCTAGGCCTTCCAGAACGCAAACGTAGAATAAGCTTGTCCAATTTCGGACGGCGGCGGCGGCAACCCGCCTCCAATAAAACCTAATCGAATCAACTTACCTATAGTTGCTCCTCAATGATACACCAATTCGAAGATCATCAATCAACGTTTGCGTTTCCTTTTGCGTCCTGCGTCTGTTTTCGTCCCGCTTAATGCGTATTCATACGAATTAAATTATAAGACATGGCCTGTTTCATATTAATACACGTCGTTCGATCGCTTTTGATTCAGCTTTGAGATGATAAACATTTTTTCTGTCGGTTTGAGGGTCGAAACGAAATTTATGTACATCAAAGTTCAATAATAGAAAAGCGGGTGGAAAAAAAAAGGGTTGGATCTTGAGTACGTTGAAGAAAATAAAATTTTTATATCCCGCGGTTATTTTATATACGTTTATACACATTTATTTTTTATATTTCCGGAGCGCCTTTTATTTTCTGACAACTATGGAACTGATAGTATTTGATACAGCATTTCTTCTCGAGAACGTATTTCTAGCGAGCGAAAGCAAAATATTGCGCGCCGCGTTCGTTGGGTTAAGCTATTTATGTTTGGGATATTCAAACTCGCCGCCCCCGTATGGGATATCTACATGTGCGTTGTTCCCAACTGTGGATAAAAAATCGACGGTTGCCCGCCGCCCAAACATTGAAATTCCACTATTTCAATGATATCATTTCAGTGAGTTTTCGCAGGCAATCAGAGGAGGAAAAAAAGGAGCGAAGGATAAGAGTGTGGGTTATTTATTTGGTAATAATTCATCAGGATGTTTTATTGGTTTATTATCGATTTCCTTGATTAGTTATCCTTTTTTCGGGCGGGAAAATAACATGGACGATATGAAAAAGTTGGCACTTCGGGGAATTAATTAACAGTGAGGCGGAAACTCGCATACCGCCTGCGCACCAACTACAACACGGTTTTATTATCAAGTTGCGCTTTAACGCGGTGGCGGCTAAAAAGCAGCGACACTTTCAACATGTTTGATAAATGTGTGCAGTGGATCGTGATAACCTCGGCCCGTTCGGCGCGAGTGTGTGTATATAGTCAAACATTGGAGAAAACGCACGCGCCGCCAAAGTCACAAAAATGTATGAATATCGACAGCGCCACGTTGGCGGCGGCGGCGGCAAAGCGAATGTTTGCTCAGGCGCGCGCGAACGCTAATTTTACAAGTAATTTATTGCCTTCCTATGTGCACGATACGTTATTGTTTGCAAATTTTCATTCTCACTAACAAATTTACTGCGTTCCCACTTTCCCGTTTTGCGAAATAATAAATTTCGCTAGCCGATTGAAAAAATGTGTGCGCGAATTTCCATTGAAAATATTTACTTGATTGAATTTCACACGCTTTTAATGATCGCGCAATTTTGCAATTTTTAAATCGCAAAAAAAATCGGTGATACGTGATAATAAAGTACAAGTTTGCAGCGTTTCGTATTTTGCTTTTGAGAGTTGTTCACTTAACATTTTCTCTTGAACAGTTTGCGACGCACGAACGGAATTTCACTTGCGAAAGAAATAATGTTTAATGGCGATAAATGTTCCACTCTATAAATTTTCCTAAGTAGCAAACTTTCTGACAGAGTTTTATGGATCGCTTTTTGTTATTGATGTTTTGAGTGCGTTTGCTGAATGATGAAGATAGTAATAATTTCATAAATAATATTATCATGATTTAAACAAATTTACTAGTTTAGTTTGCTGCGGGTTGGTGGTTGGCTCCCGTGACTGAGGGGTTGAAACGGCACGCCACGTGTGTGGCATGTGAAATAGCAAGTGTCGAAAGATTAGATTTTTATTGAGGAAATACGTTATTCGATTCAATAGGAAAACATCAGCGGGAAATTATTGCTGAAATACGGGTGACGGGTGTGCGCGCTGCCTCCTCTCGACGGCGGCGCCGAAGCCGCAATATGTATTAGCGTCGATGCTGCCCCCGTTGCTCACGCGGTCTTGCATCCGCACAGCTTGTAAATTGCTTTCATGGGAATTGTATAGTTGATTTCGTTTCAACATAGCGCCGTACGCGCACTTGTAAAGTAAATTTATCAGCGTGCCCGCACATTTATAATGACATTGCAATATCGTGTGTGTGTGCGGATCACACACTTGGTTTTTTTGCATTTTTCATTTTTTGCTTACATCTTCATTGCTTTTTCGCCCAGAAGTTGTAAACGGGAGAAGCCACTTGACAATCTCAAACGTTACAAATATTTTCGGCGGCGGGAGCGCCACTTGTTAGCATGATTTTCCCTACTTTCCTCGGCCGGGAAAAAATATTCGAAAAAGTTAAGCATTGGCTTTGCGAATGTGCGCGCTTTGATAAAAAAAATTGCGAGCAGAGAAAGTAAACTTCAATCCAATGCTCTCTTGTGAACTGGCAAAAAGTTGCAAACGTTTTTGCCGCCGCCCAACATGCATGCACAGTGCGACGTGTCAAGATGTTTACGTAGATATTTTCCAACTGCCGCCGCCGCCCCCGGTAAAAGTGGCAAAAGAAACTTTTTGAACGGCTAAACGATCCGAGAACGTCAAGCGAGTAAATCGTTGTGGCCAGGAAAATTTTTGATTCACGTGTGAGAAATTTAATTATACTTTGATGATGACAAAAAGTTTTGGCGAAGGAAGAAAAAAGATTCCAAGAGGAAAAAATTGTTGATCGTAAATTTGTAATTCCTGCTGGTTGGTGGCACGTATCAGATGTGCAAATAAATTAATGCCATCTGGATGATGAGCTTGAAACCGGTGACGGGTGGCGGCGGCGGCGGCGGCATGAAGGTCTCCGGTGACTTGGAGATATTGCCACCGCAAACAATACGCGGAGTTAACTAATATTTCGCGCACCGAGAGTCCACATGTGGCGGGGGTGGCGGTTTGGGATCTCCGTGTCGTGTCAACAAAACTCGTACGCGCCGGTGTGCATACATATCCCATACGCGGACGGCGGCAACGGCAGCAGTGTTGAGCCGTACGCTATGCGCTAACGATAAATATACATTGACAACTTAGCCGCCGACAAACAGCGATTAACTAATTTCCGCTTAAATTTGCGCAACATTCTCTTCAATTCCAACCACTTTATCAACCGGTCAACTTTGAAACTCATAAATCTCCTTCTCACGACGTCTTAAGAACTTGAAAAATGAAAAATCGAAAATTTCCATCGCAAAATGTGCTTTGAAATAACTGGGAAAGTGTATAGATTATGTGAGACTACTATTTTATTTCGATGTGGGAATAAACACGAATTCCATTTATGCAAAACCAGAAGCGAAACGGAAAACGCCGCCAACATTCCGCGCGGATGAAATGCGGCCATGCCACCCCCGATGCTTCGCTTACCGTCATCCCCATTTCGGTCGCTCCTCTCGTTGTCGTCGTGTGTTTGCAATGTTAATTTTGCACTTTATCTCGACATCCATGACGCCCACACACTCGCAACCGCTTTGACATAAATATAGATAAATTGGCATTATGTATATTTCTGAGTTTCCACCTTTTCACCAAACCGAAGCCAACCTCCCATCACAGCGGCCTACGAAAAAATACTAAACGTCAATCAAATATTCCGTCCGATTTCGTGATTCCAACGACCTTTATTCGCCGGGAAAAACGTGATAATAACCTGAAAACTCCACGCGATTCGCGTAAAGAAACAAACAAACTAATTGAATTAGCGCGAAAGTATAATTTCGTATTTCATTTCATTGGGCTGTCTCGCGCCGTTAATGAACTTTATTTATGCGCTAAATACGAACGATGGCAGCAATTAAGTTGGCGCTAATTAAGTGAAACCGTAGTTGCGCGCTGAAATTTAAATTCCCTCTTCGTCCTGCCTCGCACACATTACACACAACGAACGAACGAACGAACACACATGCAGATAAATGCAGGATATGCACGCGCCATAATACGTTTGCGCGCCGCTTATCCTTGGAGTAATGGCTGCGAGGCGTTTCGCTCTCTCATATCATGCCTGCCGCCCCCGCATGTGTATATTTTCGGCGGCGTTGGCGGCGGCAACGTTGGCGTTGATTTTCCCTAATTCGAGTGCTCATCGCATACGCGAGCGAGCGTGCGCGCGCGCCTAGAACATTGGCACGCCGATGAATTCAAAATGCGCCAACAATGACTCTCGTCCTCTCCGCACTCCTCCTCGCTGAGGCGCGTTCGCAATCATATCAAGGATCAGCGTGTACGCGAGAAGGAGGACGAAAGTGCTCCTTGGAGAGATAGGTATGTGAAGCAAGCGCGTTAATATCTTGCGCGGTGATCTACATATTCGAATGCTCATACGATGAATTTGTACAAAATGCCATCACGCGTATATATCACAATTATATTGACGAACGAACACAAACACACGACACACGTCGCGCTGTGTGCACGACGATGATGATGATGATGACAATGTGATTCGTAAAGCTTCAACTTTCGCCCCGCTAAGTGCGGCATTAAACAATGAAGACGACGCATGTGTGTGCGCGCACGTCTTTTGACTTTCATGGCCTGAAAGCCCGATAATAATGCGTCTTTTGTTCAATTTAGTGTTGATTATAAGTCGTTCGCGTCTCTGTTGTGTTTGCTTTCTTCGCGTATTGTATAAGTCGACTAAATATTTAAGTGGATTCCATATCCTGCTATTATATTGGATCAAGGCAACTTGTGCGATCTCAATCCGAAATTTGTCAAACAGAATGCGAGCGCTGTTTGGGATTAAGCGCTCGGAATGTTTGAAGAATTGAGGGCTTATTAGCACGTCGTAGTACGGCGCGGGGGCGGCGGCGGGCCGCATGCGTAGTTTCGTTTTAATTAAGCATCGTAATTATGGAAAGGGGCGAACGCCATTAAGCGGCAGCGCTTGGAATTTTAATATTTTTTAAAAGTTAAATATTATGCGCATTAAATTTGAGTAATGAATCCATGCTAGCTAGCTAGCTGGGCTTGCTTGCTTTTGCCGCCCCTACACTCGCGTCGTTCGCTTAATGCGTTTACTCTCCTCTCGTTTACTTGACTCGCGCGCACGCCCGAAAACGCAGCGCATTTTTTCTATTTAATCCGCGCGCGCGCGCTCGGTATTTTTCTTGTTGACTCATTGTTTCAGCAGTGGAATTATTAGTTTTTAGCCGTAGCCAGCTGAATGGAGGCGGCGAGAAGAACCTCCATCATGTTGCGATGCGCAGGCGTGCTCGGCTTTAGAATAAAGCTTCATAATGGCGGCTCGTTTCATTCATTTTTAATTTTTATGAGTGCTTTCTTCTCGCGTACAAAAATTATGCGTTCACTACATGCACAATAACGCTTGAATTATTCGCTGTTACTGTAATAACACTAACGTTTTGCTCTCTATGCGTTGCAGTGATCATCGCTCAAGACGTGCAGGCGGTCGAAGGGAAAAGTGTGAATTTACCCTGTGATGTCACCCCGCCCGGACACGATAAGGTGTACATGGTGTTTTGGTTCCAGCACGGGTCAGGGATACCAATTTATAGGTGAGTTGTTTTTAAATGTTTTCCTTATGCCTTTGTTCCGTCATCGCGCGCTGAAAATGGTGAAAATATCGATTGTGAAGTAATCAGTAAACAGGCGGCAATTGTGACATACTGTGACGGAGTTTCGTTAGCGGTCGCGCACATTTAGATGGCCAATTTATCAAAATCAAGTTGAATGACAAAAAATTTTTCCATGCTACGCGGAAACAGCACTTGTCTCATTCGCTCGCATTCGATTCGACGCACGCTGCACTCGCTCGCAGTTGGCGGCGACGGCAAAGCGCACCAATGCACTATTAATCTTTTCTGACAGTTATCACATTTTCACATGTGATATGTTATTTATATTGTTCATTGGTTTTATCATTATTATTACGATACTTAGTTGTTCACTTTGTGTTTGACGTTTTTTACGCGGCGTTTGCTTTGCGTCAATTAAACGATGATGGTAATAGGATTTTTTGCGTCCAATCAGTTTTAACGAAATTAATATTTTTGCGCGTAGAATAACATGTTTTACACGCTGTTGAAAATCGTGGAGAGTACGTTTATAAATGAATCGCAGTGCAAGGATATCAGAGTTAAAAAGCGGTCATAACCTGATAGGACAAATCGCGCAAAATATGCGACGAGCACGCTGAGGGCGGACGGAAACGACCGGGGCACGAACGGAAGATAAATGGAAAGGAATAACAAACCGATTGTACATTTTTATTGAAAGCGATTAATTCGGGCGCACATCTATAAAAGCGCGCGTTTTGTTTCATCCCGACCGAGCGTGAACGCGGGCGGCGATCGGCGGCTGGCGGCGGCGGCGGCGGGCGCATTTAGCATGTTCAGCGTAAACGCTGAGGCTGAGTGTGTGCTTATAGAACAATGATCAATGCGTGTCCAAATCGCTCATTGAAATGTGGAAATCTCTAATTTATTTTGTACGCGTGCGTTTGCTGTTTTTTCATTACATGCGGAATTAATACATTTTACAGCGATTCGCACATTGTGCACATTTATTGCGAAAAGAAATTATTTTCTATTATAAATTAATCAATCATTTCCGTTTCCCGTTTCCCGTGCGCATAAATATGAAGCACTTGTCGTTGGAATTGTTTTCGCGTGAAATTATAATAAATCAGGATGGGAATTAATGCGTTCCCATTTTTGTGCTTAATGCGCTCCACTTTTTCGTCGGTGCGGCGATGGCGGTGTTTAAATCGAATCGACACAAATGAACATTTGTCTCCGCCGGGACGGGGGCGGCAACTATGATAACTCACAATGCAATCAATACATCAAAATTCGACCGAACGCACACAGCGTGAAAATCAACAGAAATTTTCCACGAATTTCTTTGAGAACACTTTTAAATATTTCAAATACTTTTGCGTCGATATCCGTAGGTCAACAACCACCTTGAACCCGGAAACTCTCGGCGTGCATACGAATGCCAGAGTGGTGTAACCCCTTCCGCTGATATATTGCAGGTGAATTAAGCGCGCGCCGCCACCGCCGCCGTCGTCGTTGTAAGCAAAGTATATGTAAGCGAAGAGCAGTCGATCGCCTGACCGAGTCCGACCTCTTCTGCCCCATCCGTAAATGCCCCAAAGTACAAACACATCATCAAACATTTAAACTCGCTGGCGCGCACTCCGGAGGGCGGCGAGAGACTCTTGAGGGTGATTTGTAACGCGTACGTCGTTGATGATCAAGTACAACTCGTTAATAATTTTCCTCGCTGTGTTTGCTTCATAAGTACATTCATCAATTACCAATGCTGCGCGAAGGGCTAATCGGGTTGAACCAATGCAATTTATTCATAATAATTAACGTTGTTTATATTCTTCGCTTGTAGAACGGAATATTTTGAAGCACGAATGCATATAAAAATTCACCTTTTCGTTATTGATATTTCACTTTGCGCTGCGGTGAAGTGAATATAGAATTTGCAAAATTATAGAAATAAATTGCGCGTATTCAAGTGGTGGTTTAGTTTGCGTTTGGCTCAAGTGGAGCGTTTGAATTGTAACAAGAATATCGGTTACGCGCTCAGAAGCCACGATATGAGGTTATTTGTATGTAAAACAATGAGCGAATTGGTATTCGGAGGTTCGGCCCACCAATTGTATAGGTGCTCATGCCTAGAAGGGTTCTTTACCGCCGTTCCGCTCTTGCTTGCTCCTGTGTATAAAGGACGCATTTGGCGCCAATTTATTCATAGATTATTTGGCACCGCGCGTCGTCCTTACTCGGTGTTCGATGGGTTAACTATAGTGAATAACGCATCAACCTCTATATTTATTGTAATATCATGTGCAGTTATTCTAAATTCAATTTTTATCGACCTTATTCCGCTGGAGGTTTGACAATAATTCAGTGAGGAAAATTAATTCCGGAACATATGTCATTCTGCGCATATTAACAAGTTGCTGCACGAGCTGAAGACAAAGTTGCACAGTAGAATAGTTTGAGAAAAGTGCATAAAGACGCAAAAAGTTTTGTTCCAAAGACTTTTGCACTTCATTCACTTCTTCCTGCATTTTTTACTGCGCTTTCGCAGCCTTCGCGAGAGATGGTGGAAAAAAGTGCTCGTATGTCTCTCGATTCAGCAGTCGCGACTGCAATGTAAAGATAGATCCCCTCAAACAATGTCGCAAGGAGCAGACGCGCGATCGTCCGCCATGTAAAAATAGACATAATAGACTTTGATATAAATTATTCATGATCCTAAGTAATAAAGTGGTCACATTTTCGCTGTTTCATTTTACAATGTAGCTGCAGCAAGCGATGCTCATCTTGTCTTGCACTCGCTGGCCGTGCGACAAAAGGACGAGGCGACTCGCACAATACACGCTCAGCGAGGCGGCGAGCTATTTCTTATGAAAGTTTCATGCATTTCTCGCGGGAGCGATGCTGGAACGCGTGCTAAAAACGTCGGGGAGCAAAAGAAAAACAAACGCACTGCCTTATGATGAGCACCGCGCCGCGCCGAAGACGACAATGTGGAAAACCGCGAAACAGCCGCTGCCACCTCCGCTCTAAGCCGCCAAATGTATTATATTGGCTTACTCAACATCATCATCTCACTATGCGCCATTCCGACACAAACGGTTTAACTTACTGCCCAACAATGACTGACAAATGCATTTGAATCTTGACTCGGCTAAAAGCAACTGCTTTCAACTTTGACTTCTTTAAAATTTTTCGTAAGTAATTTAGTATTCTCCAATAACTCGCCAAGTTTTCCGCAAAATTTTGAGATGAAGTTTATTAATAATTCATTAACACGCTGGGCAAAGAAAGCAGCAGTCTTTGTGTTAAACTTTAACTGGTTTTCGCATAGTTCTTAATGGCGTGTTTGGACTTCCGCTTCTGTTGTACCGCCACCGCTGGAGTCGCTCTTGTTGTTGTTGGAGGCAGGGCAGCACTATACGTATTTGTAAATTAACAAACAATGCAGCGTGCGGCCACACTATGTCAGCTCGATATGTCGTTTCCTTTTCTCCGGGAAGCACAAGAGTACGCGCGACCGGCAGCAAGCGATGTCGTCTTGTATGCGCTCAATAGAATAATGCGCTCCGAGGTTTTGTTAATCCAACTGATGAGCACCATTAAAACTTAAGCGCTTCGTATGCGCACGTCACGTGCATTCGTCTGCTTATTTTGTTTAGACAATGCAAAGTGGTTGACTTTTCTTCTTGATTGCGTTTACTCCTCCACGAAGACAACACCACCGCACGAAGCGTTTATAATAAATTATTTGTTTTCAAACAATACAATACAAGCAAGCAACCACGCAACTTTCTTTCGTTCAAGTTAAGGAGATGAAAATTTGATTCGATTAAATGTGCAATTGGTGTTAAAGAAGGAGACACCTTTCTGATGGCATCTCGGTGGTCGAGGAGCGGACTTCCGGTTACCATAATCCCGACTGCCGCCGCAAAACGAACCGACAGTGAGATTATATCCATCTGTCTGAAAGTAATTCGATAATATCGCTGCGCATTCCTCGTTACCGTTCCGGTTGCTTTATAATCCGTTTAACATCTGCAAAGAAATAAAATCAATAATGACAAGTTGTATTCGCTCTTGGCGTACACATCGAAATCAACCAGAAAAACCGGAAACCCTTCACGGCGAATGCGATTTTATGCGTGCACAATGCTTTATTTCCGGTTCAATCGCCATCGCAGCACATTCTCTTGTAGCGAATTGTATCTCGAGTTATTATTAATTTCGCTCGCTGCCGCTGGCAAATTGGACGAACGTAATCTGCAAATCGATAACAAATTAGACAAATGCGCTAGTCGATTCGACTAGACAAACGCATCTTACTTATTCAAGCCGTGCGGAAGAATTGTGCGGTGTAATACCTACGAGTTGAATGTTTTGTCCGTATCGTGTAAGTTGCACTTGACGATAATTTAATGATGGCAATGTTACAAACGCTAACGAGATCGCAACGTAACGATGCGTCCGATCGGCAAACAGCGATGGCCAACAGATTTGCCTCTTATCATTTCGCTTGTTGCTGTTGTTGTTTCCCACGCAGTTGCGTCACAATAGTTGCGATTAAATTTAACGAAGTCACTTGAAATCGGAAAGTGTAAACACAATTAGAGACTAACCATCGGCACCTGATGGTGATTTATTTATTTTACCTTTTGGCGTCGAGAATGTGGGTAGGTAATAGAATTGATAAAATAATTTCGTACTCGACGCAAAATAGCTGTACATTCGATTCGCACAGTGCTTCTTCTGGTTCTTGCACAAGCAGCAGTGGCACGAGTCGAACGCAATTCTATTGTGAATGAAAAATGCATACGGTACATGTGCGCCCGATATTTTCACGCGAATATAGAACGCGAACGCTCGGAAAGCTTTTTCTCATTTCTTCACAAACGCGCACCTCTCGCGTTTTTCCATCGTGCCAACGTTTTTTCCTCTCTCGCTTCTTCATTCCAGCCGCAAACGTCGAACGTTTTGCAATGCATGCTTGCGCTGAAATCGCGGCACGATGATGATGAAAAGCATATTCGAACGCGCCGCGCGAGCCGAGCGACAATCACACATGCCGGAAATCGCATTTTTTCGCATGCAGTCAGCGCCAGTCACAAACACGCATCGCGCGATCGCAACATGTGAAACGTGTTTAGAAAATATTCAATAAGTATTTAAAACATATTGCGAATTTCGAAAATTGATTTCTCAGATACGCGCGAAGAGTTGGTAATGTGTTTGATCGTCGTCACCAGCGGAAATTCGTCGATCATTGCCGCCGCCGCCGCCGCCGCCCCTACGCGTGTTTGTGCGAATTGTTGCTGTTCGTTCAAGTGGTGAATTCCGCCAACGATGCGCGTATGTATCGAGAGCGCTCAATCCCCTCGTGCGTGCGTTTGTCGTACGTATACGAGGAAATTCAAATCGCAATTTTGTGTATATTGTTCTGCAATTCGACGCGAGCAAGACGAGTGTTTACAGCTCTTTACCCTGTGCTGCAACAGGACGCAATTTGAACGCTCAATATGCAAGCAATTGTGCACAGCTTAAGCAGCCTGATTTTACTACTCCTTTTGCCCATTGTGTTCTAAGGACATGTTTGAAGCATTCCACCGTATTCTGATTTAAACTTTTGCTATTTCTCCACTTGATATCCAATAAAATACAATCGCGAGCAGACAAAAATAATTTATATTGTTCCGAGCAAACTTGAAATTCACTTCGATGCAGGTAGCAAGCACAAAGAACCATCACACAATCCCTAAATGTATTTTTGCACAGCGTTTCACGTTATGGCGAGTGGTGTGTTGTGCGTTAGTTAAACATTCATAAAACAAATTAAAAGTTTCGTTCGAAGCGGCTGACGCTGTGTGAAGAGACCGCCTCCGGCTGCTGATGATGGTGTGTTTTGTCTGGATGCATACATCTCGTCATCATCATCTGTTCATCTCGCGCTGTTTCTATTTTGTTACTTACTACTGTCGAACAGCCAGACGAGCGCGGAGCACACATAGATAAAAGTTTGCAACTTTTACGCATACGCAACGTGTTAACTTATCAAATATTAATTTTCGCTACTTCTTCTTCTTCATCATCTTCTCGGCGTGCATCTCTTTCAGCCGATAATGAAATATCAGAAAATTTTCTTTGTTTCATCGCCGCACCGTGCCCGGCCTAAGTAAGATTAATTACCCGTCTGCAATTCGCAAACTAATTAGCAGCTAATGATTTCATTCGAATAATGATGCAGCAACAGTGTACGAAGAAGAGAGTATTTTCGTAGTTAATTAGTTTTCATTAACGACTTATTAAAAGACGTAGCGCAGTGCTGCACGCGCATTTATTCCGTTAACAAATATTGAATTTTAATTTCATCAAAGTTTTTCCTTGCTGTTTGTGCGCTGCGAACAAAGAGAAAATAGAGAAAAATAATAGAAAAATAAAGCGTACGTACATATAGACAATTGGCAAACACGCGCGCAAGCGATGAATTCAATTACAGTTTTCCGTTTTATCAATTTTTTCCAGCACTGCGCGTTTTGATAATGTTTTTCGTTTGTGTTTAAATGCCATGCTTTTTTTCACGAGGTGTACATGAACAATGTGTGATTACACCGAATAGCGCGCGTTTTACTAATTCCAATTGTTCGTGACGCATCAAAGTGGTTCACTTGACTAAATGCGTTTTTTAATAACTAATTTCTGCGCAAAAAACAGTTGAATATCGTGTAATGCACTGAAAGAGCGTTTAAGTGATTTTATCACGAACGGTAACAAGTTTTCTACGCTTAATTATTTTATATCTATATTTTATCTTAATTATTAGTCGTTTCACGCTGAAATAAATTATATTTACATACTGCAATGGGCAATAAAATTAATTCATAGACGAAACGCGCTATTTGGAGCTATAAAAATATGCCGAGTGCTAAGATTAAACAAAATGCGTTTGCAGTTGGGCGTGTTTTCAGTTCCGCGCAATTGCCATTGATGAATGTTTGTTTTGAAAATTTGCATTTGCATTGCGAGCCTCTTCCTCTTCCTCCTTTGCCGCGTTGACTTGACGGCGACGGCGGCGGCAACGACGGCAGCATAAGCAGACTCGGCACGGTGGCAATTGGTAATTTGAATTTTCTGCGGAATACGCAACGCAATATAAACGTCGAGAGTTCGTATCGCATGCGATCAGCGTATAAATTCTCAAGCAGCGACCGCGCGTTGCGTTGATTGTCATTCTGTTTGCGTATTTCAGCCAGTTAATTAGCAAGTCACATCGCAATCGGTAGCTAACGTTCAGGTATTACTCAATTTGCAGCTTTTCACGTAAACAGTAATTCATCTCTATAAATCCTTCCAAGTTGAACGCGTAAAATTTCGAGTAATAAAAATAACAATATGAATTAAAGATAAACATGGCGAAAGACTATTGCGAGATCAATTCAATTCGCTGCGTGCTTGCTGTATTTGCCGCAGAAACGCATAAGATTTTTTTGCGCGACTTATTTTACTCGCAATATCCGCTCGGTTGTTTGCGGCTGGAACGATTTCGTCATTCTTTCGCACGTTGCCAATCTATGCAAAGCACACACACACAGATCGCGGAGGCGGCCACGGCGGCGGCGGTATGGACTGCAATGTGTGTTTGTTGTCGTCATGTGTTTATGAAACGCGACGCGCGTTCAGCCATATAAACGGAGAGTTGATGCGATAGTAAAATTTTAAATTTATGACTTTTTTGAGGCGTGCTCACGCTGCGCTCGCGCCGTGTACATATGCGCTGCGAGCAGTAACAACAACAAGAAGAGGAACCCCGATCTCCCGTCGCTGCCACCAGCACCAACACAGCCCACAGCCACCTCTGTGCCACCGCCATAGCCGCCACCGCTAGACTGCGACGTCGGCGACGTTAATATAAATCGGATAACTTACATGCATTTTAGATTTGCTGCGAATATAATGCACGCATCGCTCGCGCGCTCCGTGGAATTTCTCGTAAAACTTTATCCCTGCGCTCTCTTTCTTCCTTCGCATGCATGTGCGCGCGGTATAGAAAAGTCTTATTCGCCGCCTCCGCGCATATATCTTATACACACGTATCTCTCATATAATAGATACATATATTTAGCGTCATGCAGCAGCGAAACGCGAATATTTTGCATTTATATTCAAGACGTTTCTTATTCCAGCGCAGAGATGCGACGCGCAAGATTCCCATGCACTTTGACAAGGCTAACAATCACACGATATATTATTATATTATATCTTGAACAAAATTGGATGATAACCTTATCATAATCCTCGTTTAATACATATCGTATTTTCCGCACTATAAGACGAGATTTTTTACTTAGAAAAATTGACTTAAATTTACCTTGCGTCTTATCATCGTCTTCTGTCACTAATATTTTCTATTCAGTATTGGCAATATGAATTCTGTTAACAAAAAATAAAAATAATAAAGCTCTGAGAGCTACTTTAAACTGCTTCCTTTGATCCTGAAAATGTGGTACTTTATGAGGAAATTTGAAAAATTTATGCTATTAATTGAAACATTTTATCCTATTATTTATGAATGCTTCATTTTTGATTTAAATTTAATTAAACTAATGGGTTAAATAAATGGAGAATGGTATGTAAAATATTTCGGTCTCGCATAATCATCAACCCGCCACACTATTCAGGTACACGTCACATTATTATTATTGAGATGAAATTCCATTAAATATATTAAATATTGAAACACAGTAATTAATTTGAATAATTCATTGATGCGTAAACAAAGCTATGTGGCTTTATGTTTTGTTACGTTTTATCAAAACAGCGCTCTATTTTCCAACAATCCAGCCTCCAGTGCGACCGACCTCTTGGTCTTGTAATATGTGCGCAATAACACGACACGAGACCACAATAGATTTAACCATAAATTAACAAATTAAACAAGGCCATATCAATTCAACGCCAGTCTAATTTCGAGCCCCTTGGCGCCGCGTATCGCATTAACGCCGCCACCCCCGGCACAACTCTTTATCCCGCATCCCTTTTTGGTTGGCGGGGGACGGTCGAAACGAAAGACTAATCATGAGTAAAGCGAAACACACTCTTTGCACCTTCCACGCACACTTTGTGCTAATAGTGGCTGTGCGGTAATATGCGCTCTCCGCCGCCTCTTCGTATTATTTGAGCTAATTCGGCCACCAGCACGCGTCATAAAACTAAAACAGCAACCAACACTGGGTATCCACTACTAGTTGAAGCACAGGGCTCACCCTTAACCGCCGCTGAAAATTTCCAACGTGCACGCCGCCGTCGCCGCCGCCGCCGCCTTTGCCAAAGGCACTTTTCACTCTGTAGTTTGTAGCGCGAGCGGACGTGCTTCTCTTTAGCAAACTCCGGCCCGGCACTTGTGTATATTTCTGTTGTATTTTAGGCCCGCCACGCTTTTACCGTTATGCGATGCTGTTGGTGTTGCAACGGGCGAACGCCGAAGCAGCAGCAGCGGCGGCGGCGGCGATGCCCAATAACTGTCCAATAAACTTGCGCGTAATGAGTTTCCACGTTCACAGGTGTTTGCGTCCACGCATATTTCAACGGATGAGCGTTCGCTCGCGAGCATCGCTTAACCCGAAAACACTCAAAACTACGCAATTATGGCCGTGTTCTCGGCGCTGCGAGCCTTTTAATAAGATGTACCAGCCAGGAATATTTGATACGCTAAGAAATTTCAAATTCCCCAAGCAAATTGCTTGTTTCGCGTATTTTACGACCTCGTTTTATATATTTTAATAAATTTTTATAAATTTTAAATTCCCACACGAAATTTCATATGTGAATTAATCATCGCCTCGATTGAAACATGTGTTTTGGGTTTGCGGTGTTCTTTCGGTTAAATTGCATCGAATAATTCGATTGCATGACGAACTCCATCTGCCTGCTGACAGTTTGACATCTCGCGCTGGCGCATACCTCTGAATGTATGCACTGAATCTAATTGAATCGGAAAGACAGAAACTCAATTAGAATTATTGCTACTGATAGAAATTAATTTAATCATGTTTCGAACAAATACAACGATTCCCTCGCAAAGCTGGCATGGAGCAGCAGCAGCGCGCCAGCATAGAGTGAGCACTCGGTTTCTCATTGCACCGAGAGGCGAAATTACATGGCAGCTGCTTGCATATTAATTTCAATACTGAAAGTTTTGACGCACGTTCAAATTGCCCATGCGCTAATGCAATCAAGTCATATGCACGTTTGCGTTTTATGCCATAATTTAATAAAGAAGAAAAACTTGAGACGGCTTTTCCGAAGCTAAATAGCCCGACTTTCTTTTGAAGATTATTAAACGTAATGCAAAATAAGAAAATCGAGTGTGTTTTTCAATATTACGCCAAATTGAAATATTTTCCAATAAGTAAAAAAATCGATTTTCTATTCGACTGCGCACGACAGTAATGATTATGACACTTTTGTGTTTTGCGTTTTGCCGGAATATTTGTGTTTTTCGGCGGCAAAAAAGAGAAATAGAGTAAAGGTAAATTGCGAATGTCAATGCTCGTGCTTTTATCTCGCTTATTTCGCACCCATATACTCTGATCATGCTCCTAAAATGATATTTACGAGTGGCGCTTATTAAGAAGATGCCACCGCGCCATCGCCATCCGAGTAGTAAGCAAAATGCAGCTGCTGATACGACGACGACGGGGGCGGCAAGCAGCTGCCGGTGAGGAAATAAAAGTACGCGCGACGGTGAGCGCGCACAAACGAAAAGTACCTAATCTAGTTCACGAACTCATGACGCGCTCTCGGCTGGCTGCTTTTGGTGAAAAGTAAGAAAAGTGGTATTCATTTGACTTCCAACGCTGATATCTCGGCGGCAGCCGCTCCTCGCCTTTCTTATTCCCTCGGCATCGTTTACTTGATGTTACAAACGTTCGCATGCAAAAATTCGCACCGAAAAAATCTCCTCTCTGCGCTAAACAACATAACGCGAAATGAATGCAAACGGAACTCTTTTGTTGCGAATGATTAAAGCGTTTCTTATCTTTGCGCGTCTTAATAAATTATTTTCTTCCATTTAATTAGCGTGAAATTATCAAATAGCCGCCTCCCACAAAGAAACTTTTCTTTGCGTGCACTTTGCGCAGCAGCCACAAGTTAGTTGACAAGCACTTTAAAATTTTTACCATATATTAACAATTTTATCCTGCTCTTGCGCACGAGCGCACAAAAAGCATGGCAATTTTAGTTTGTAAATTATTGCGATAAAACTAAAATATTTATATGAACATGTTGCCATATTTTCGAGTATCACTTCGACTATAAATTATATTTCAATATCCTTAAAATATAGGTCAGTCATTCATTTACCACGGAATATTTTTCACAGCAGTAAAAACATATTTCCGCAAAAATAACAGTCGTCGAAAAATATTGCAATTTAAATAAAAAATATCTAGTTTTGCGTAGAAATCGTCACAAAACAAATTCGCGTGTGCCAAGCGACGCAATTTCCTCACAGCAAGCAGCAACACTGAAATTGCCATAAATAATGCATCAAAACGAATCCATTGTTTAAGTTTACTTTAATAATTAATCGTTTTTAATAAAAACATGGCCGCTCGAGTGAGTCGAGGCATCTCTTCTTAAGCTTCGTGCGCAGCCGAAACACAATGCCGGATTTATTTTGTATGGCGCGAGTGTATGTACAATGGCTTAAATACATATTCGGCGTCATCGTTGTCGACGGCGGCGGCGGCGGCAGTGGC
>JARJDV010011550.1:0-13848 GCA_030264675.1 Anaulacaspis nigra | reverse complement strand
TGAAGTTCTTCTTCACCTTGAGCAAGGCTAGCAACCTACTCATTGTATTGGTTATATGCTCAAAAGAATAATTCTCGTAAAGTCTAGGGGCAAAAACAGGCAATGCGCCTACCCGTAACAGCGACTTACGGCAACGACGAAGAAGAAGAAGAAGAAGAAGCTATTGCTTTGTACTTATGTCCAAACTCATTCAATAATACATGGATAAACGGAACTGAGCCTACAAAGGGCTGTCTATGTACTACCGTGGAATCGTTGATTACCATCGATCTCTTTTAGTCCTAGAATGCACTCACTAGTGAGTTATATTGTATGCATCAATCACCCTATTCTGCCCGTCTCCACCCTTCTCTTGCACACGCCGAAATTCATTTTCGGAGAATTTGATATATCAATACCCATCGTGTATAATAACCGGGAAATATTTCTAGTACGGTATAATTTGCAGTATCAATTACGATTCGTCGAAATAAAAAAGCAAACACGAATTTAAAGGAGCCAGTAAATATTATTTTGACGTGCATGCAGCCGGATGTACTTCAACTTTCAAGAATAAGCTGAAGCAGAAATACACATATTCACGTTTTAACTCGTTTCAAGTATTTGAACATCCAAATACTAATATGTAAATACACATACGTGTTTATATTTTCATTTAGGACTATCTAGCGGATCTTAATTTAAAATTGTGCGCACATTTTTCCAAACTAAGCCGTATTAAATGCTGTATGTTTATACTTCAAGTAATAAAATGTTGTAACATACAGTATAGTCAGTTGATATTTATATTTTCGGACAAGACGTTGAAAAACCAAGTGCGAACTACTTCTGTGGTCACTAAATTTAGATACAAGCTCACCAACTGGCTGCTGATCATGAATGCTAAATGTTGAGTAAACCAACAACCATTAATCACTAGCATAAAGACGAAAATCACATAGTTTCCTCAAATTTCATTAAGCATTATTATCATAATTATTCAATATTATATATTTATAAACAATGTATATTAAAAAAACCTTTAATTATATTAGTTAACAATGTTCAAAACAAAAAATGATATATATAATTATGATAAGAATTAAAATGTGAAAAAAACTCTGTTTTACAGAGAGAAATGTGTAATACTATTATCAGCACGCATTCAATGAATATGAATCTGGAATATGAATATTCGCCCGAGTACACAAAGCTTCAATTTCTACGGTGGCAGTGAGAAAATGAGTTTTCCCGTGTACAAAAATTATCATCATGTATATCATGCTATTCCTGTGGAAGTGGTGTGCTTCCCTGACACACAATGATTTATCATGGGCAGATAATTGTTATTTATGCGCGCCGCACTTGGGGGTTTGTTTCATTTCTACTTGCAAAATAATTATTTTTATTGCTTTTCCTGTCTACATACAGCTCAGAACATTATGTACTGATCTAATTATTTTACTTTTTAATACATAAAAATTGTGTGAAGTGGTATCATGGGGTAATTAACATCAAAGTTAAATTATCTTTGTAGCATACACAAAAACTGAAAACAAAATTTGTATTTCATATTCAAAATTCATTTGATATGAAGCAAAAAGTAAACAATTTTTACATGTGTTAAGAAGAAGTCTCTCACAATAAGATCATACTGAAATTGCTGTCATTATGACAAGATTTAATATAGAAATCCAATCTATATCATTCTTATCATAACAATTTTTTTTCAAATAACGTTTGTCACATAGAATTTAACACTAAGTTATTTGTCATTCCATATTTATATTCATTGAATGCGTGAGTGGTAAAAGTATTACACATTTGTCGGTTTTTTTTTTCAAATAATCCGCGCAGATAAATCTGAATTCTGCTATTTAATGATGAACCGAGTCAAATTTTGACGATTTTTCATTTTGTCACTTATATATATAGACTCAAGCAACTCGTTTATAGTTATCGCTATGTGCTTTACATAGATTAAAAAGTAGTTACTTTTATAGATACTTTAAATAGATTAAAAAGTAATTAAAATACCAAACCTTTTTGCTTGCGTGTTTACTGTTTTTATTCTTGTTTAGTTCTTTTTTGACGAGTAGCCCTACCGGACACTCGCGAATCTGTAATAAAAACACATGGAATATGAAATAAATACCTAACAGAATAAATAATGGCATGCGTAAAAAATAAATTACATTTTATGTTCACCTTGTTCTTTGAACTATTCACCTTGTTCTTTCTTCATTTATGTTAGAAAGTCAATTTCGCTTAAAGTCTATTCGTAGCCAAAGTGCAGTAATTGATATTAGAATCATCAAATATAATCATCAATTTATTGAAATAGAGTTAACACAGAATATTTGCTTTTTAATTGTATTTCTATATAATAATAAAAATTTTATTAAAATATCAATATTACAGTAATGTATGCAGGATATATTTAAAAATAATATAAACCATAATATTTCATTCAAATTTGCAACGAAATCTCTATTTTCAATATAAAATCCTTGTAAATTTATTGTAACATTCAAGTGTGCAATTTTTAGTAACTAAAGTTTATTCTGTAAAACACCATATTTTAGTTGGAGTAACGTCTATAAATATATTTTTCGTAATGAAAGAATCTGATATTTGCATATGTGAAGTCAAGTAATGTTCAATCAGCTATGAAAATATTGATCTTTCCCACTAACTGTGAGTTTGCAGCGTTGAAAACTACTCATGTATAACTTTTTTTATCATTGATTCAAGTTCCATTCAATAATATTGTAAACTATAATACATAATTAAATTCAACATTCAACTCATAACAAAACATTTTTTTATTAAAATATTTAATTAACTTGATTGCTGCGCAAATGATGTGAACATGAGAAATGTATGAAGAATTAATTTATTAAAATGTTATAAATTCGAATGCAGTTTCAATTTTTTTTCAATTCACTCAAATCGCAATTCCAATTTTCAAAGCCCCTTTAATTTCAGCTGCAATCTTGTTTTATGATCCTGACTTGCTTCCCTTCCTCCACTTGCACAAAATCGTCATCATTTTCGTCTCTATCATTATTTGAAGCATTATTACATTTTGTAGCATGTTGGCTGCGTTCTTAAGCGTTTGCTTGCTCTGCTACTTATTAAATGGCGCATTCTATTGTTTGTTGCGTTGGAGACTTTGCATCGTTCTGGCACGAAAATGAAATCTTATTAGTGTACGCACACGTTAAGTTACTTTTTGTTGCTTAATTTGGATGTTTAATTCTGCAGTACTGAACAAGATAAAAGTTTTTTTCTTGCGTTGGATTAGGCTTTACTAATGCGACTGCTTAAATGCTTTCTTCGTTCATAAATGTTAAGAATACAGATTTACTTTATTGGCAGTTGCTCCCAAAGTCCTTCCACCTTCCAGGATCTGCCACCTTATTATCTGTATCAAACCAACTCGTAAAGGCGCGTATCAGCTACCGCCTCTCTAAATCGTTTGGCGTATCACATTTGCCTTTACTGAGGAACAAGCTGCGTCTAGAAAGCTCCAATGTTGGAATAAAATTATCTGACCAATCGGTGGATGAAACGAATGAAGTATAATAATTTGTATGCCGGTAACAGAGAATTCGTGAATTAATACTAATTAATTAAAGTTACAACTCGATATTCTTGTTATTTCAGAACTAATTGTCACAAATCGAGGAATTTCGTAATTATTACATTTGCTCCGTAAGGGCACTTAAGCCTCTAGACTCTATTTAAAGGGGCAGGTACCCGTATTACCAAAAACTTACGTAAAACTTGTTTGGGCTTTACCTTGCTTAAACGTTTTTAGTTATTAAAAACTGTCATATATTAAAGGAATGCTGTGTATAATTAAGGAGTCGCTGAGGGATCAATAGGGGACACTAAGTAATATCAAGGGGGCACTGAGTAATATTAAATGACTCTTGAGTAAGATACGCGCTGAGTAATATCAAGCGGAGTTGAATAATATTATCGAATCAATAGAATAGAAAAATGCGCTGCTCATTCGTTAAGCTTTTAGTTCGCAAACACTTGAAGTTTTAAAAGACCGTTAAGTGGCAAAGGAGGATAAACTGTTCTTTCGATTTCTAAAGAAATAAACTTGAATGAACGCAAGAAAATGTATTATACAGAAAATTCATCCTTTTTTCAATGCGAAGATTCAATTCTTCTTTATTTACTTCAGTGGTTACTCAACTTATCTAACTTATCAACCTTTTATAAAAAAATACTGTTCTACCATAAACGTAAAGAGAAGCGCATCATCTTTTTTGGCATAATTAATATTTCCTTTTTATCCTAATCCTTTGCCCGTAAAGTTTTCTTAAAATAACACGAAATATGAAACAAAAAACCTATTGAAACATATTACTTAGATGCTTCTCACATTTATGAATACGTATTGAAGAGCTGCAAACTCGTAATCAAACTCTTTCTTCCATTTTTTCTCTCTGTAAGATTATGTTTTCTCGTTCACCGTCTTTGCGAGGCGTTTGATTGAAAGGCAATAAAAACTTTTCAAGGATCAAGGGCAGACTCAATTCTTCCTCTTCTGTTTGCGCTTACGTGTTTTCTTGTTCGGATTTTTTTAGCTCTTCTTTTAAGTTGTTTTTCACTTTTGCTCACGCTTTAAACTCGTTTCCAATGCTCTCAGATAGCGCGCCATATTGTTTGGCCATATTTAGCAAGTCATCTGAAATATACGGTGAAGAAAGTATAAAAAATTGCACATATGACGCGTGGAGAAAAAGGAAGAAAGGAAGGTAATGTCGAAAAGTTGTTGTCGACTAAATGGGGTTATAAATTACATTTTTATAACCTCACATAAAGTTTGAAGTCATGTGATTTGTAGAAACTTGGATGAGTCATCTATAAAGTATTCATCTTACTCGATGTGAATAAAACGTGAAAAACCGCGCATAAATTTAAATTTAAATTGAATGGCAATGAACATTTGCGATATGATCTGAGAAAGGATAATGAAAAGGATAGTTGAAAGGATTATAGAGGCGACTGAACCATTAAGCGCATTAATAGTTTTAGTCGTTGGAAAATCGCTCTAAAGGGTAAATGCATCCTAGTTTTTAATTGCATCGTAAACTTTCGTATTAACTTTCGCATTTGTTAGGGTCTTTTTTCTGGAATTGAAACTTTTGCCTTTTGCTTAACACGCTCACTGTTTAGGTATTTATTCTGTAAATTAAACAATTTCAGAATAAATTTCTGGTGCATTATGTATAAATTGTTAGTTAAATTGAATATTTGAATTGAATTTATGCGATTCTTGCATTCTTGCTTTCTGTCTTCATCATTTCCCCCAATGGATAAACTATTTTTAATAAAGATTTATTTTAGTTTTAATTTGCTAGGCAAATAATGAAATTTAATGGCTCTTTCTTTGCATACATTTTAATTTCTCGGTTTCTGCCTGCTTGCCATTGAAGCATCGGAATTGTGCAGTTTTTAATTGAATAAAAATTCATAAAACACTAAAATTAAAAAGAGATATTAATTAAAATATAATTCAACATCGAAATGAAATTTGAAGTTGAATAATTGTGTACAACTCAAAATATAATTAACAAGCAAAATTAATTAGTTAAAATAATTTAATATTTTATTGTGATTTTATTTAATATTTTCTTAATTTCGAAAATTATGAAATGATTCTCAAATTTTAAATTTTATTGTATTTCTGCTTTCAATGCGTATGATATAAAATATGTACTTGCTGAGGAAATTCCGAAGTGTATATCAAATGAGCACGATAATTACTTAGCATTTCAAATGAAGGTAACGTTGTATGCGGTTCGTTATACGGTATGCGTTCCCAACAGGAATAATAAGATGAGCGGATGTCAGTATTTCTTCTACGCACTTTAAATTAATGCAACGTCTTAAGTACTCGCTTGGGCGTAATAAAGCATTATTCTCGCTTAATGTGTATCTCTTTTTCTACTTAAATATTAAGTATCACTGGTATAATTTTAATTTGAATATCTTTCAGTCTAACTAGTACAAAACAAAAAAACATTTTAAGATGTTTAAATGTTTTTTTGTTTTATGAAAATATGAAATAAAAAAATAAGGTCACGGGAAAGTAGAACGAGAAACTTAATTGAAAATATTTAACTATGTGTAGGAAACAACAAGATAAGCAACTAGTTTATGTCTCTTTAGGGAAATGTGCATAAAACAATATATTTGTCGTCCCTTCTCACCGGAAATTTATTAACTCCATCCGACGACTGACAACTCTACAAGATGTAAATTATCATCGAGTGGCGCGCGTGTAATGCGGAAAATCATGTGGGAAATCTCTGCAAATTGCCATTCGCTTACAATTATTTTACTTTTTAACTTAATCTAAGCGTAGATTATTCTTTGGTCTGAATTTCCCGAAATTATTAAAGCTTCTTATGGTTTAAGCCATTATAAATGAGTTCAACACTTTTACATAAATTTTTTTGACGCGTGTAAGCCTCCCAGGACCACGCGAAATACCCTTTCATACACTTGCCTGAGTCATTTATTGGGTATTAATTATTAATTTATATTTATTATACATATTTAAAAAGCAAATCGATCAAAAATGAGTTAATTGAAATCTAATAAATCATTTTTGCAGGATGCTATTTTATACTATTTTAATCCCTCAAAAACTATAAGGAAGTCCTACAGAGTTAAAAACAGTATTAAAATAATTTATTATATTTTCTAATACTGTAAGAATTATTTGAATACCTCTAATAGTTTTCAGAAAATTGTAACAAATGATTGAAGCAAATATTAGATTTATCTAATTTTTCAGCACGTGTGACTTTCAAACATTACATTGATGTATTTCTGTTGTTGCAATTTCTATAATATTATGTTAATTATAAAATGCTTTAATGCATTTATCCCATGCCACATTTCCTTCGTACGTGTGAGTAAATACTGACTGATATTTCTCTCCGATCGATAAAACGCAATGCAATGCAAGCATTGACAATGATTGGCAATATCTGCTGCATTCCCCTATTTTACATAAATTGGAAGGATTGCATGCTCTTAATTAGAATCAACTAGTCACGTGCGCTAGTGTATCATATCCTATTGTTTATCCAATTCACTCGCCAGAATTTTCCCGAAATACGGAAATATTAAGACTTAAATTGAACTTAAATTGAATTTTTATATAAATCCACTCCGCCGATGAGTTTTCAACTAATCTGTAATATCAATTTCGAGCTAATCGTATTACCATCAAATAATTATCCGTTATTTGCTAACCCGCTTATATTTTCGCACATACCTAATACGTGTATTATTGCTGCATATTTTATATGCTACTTTTATGTTATTAAAAGAATCTCATGCATATATGCATTTCGTGCATTCATACATGTCATAAGCAACTTGAATATGACTAGCAATAAAACTCAGTGAAATAAACTTTAGTATCATCAAATTGTAAATTTCCTATTAAATACACACATAAATCAATAATTAAAAAATAATTGCTTGCTATTTTAATTACGAAGTAATTTCATAAAAATATTATTTTAAATGAAATTCCCACATTAATTTAGGTCATTTATTCTAATTAACACGTCCGTGCAAATAAATAACTGCAGGTTTTAGAATCCGTATAACAAAATTTTCATGTTGTAATTCATATATGGATGCAGTTTGCCCTCCATTAATTTTGATATTTCAACGCATATGATTGATACGTTGTGCAATATAACTAATACTTTATAGCAGTGGGCAAACAATACGCTCTTCTCTTTCGGTTTAGCATGAAATCGGCCAAACGTATGTCGTGCAGGCCTTTTTTATAGAACACAACAAAAAGAAATGACTTAAGATATAGTGCACGAATTATGTACGGTATATCCACCAAAGCTTTTCCAATCTTGAAAACACATCAATGCAAATGAAGAACAAGAGATGCATGCAGAAATTGCATTAAATAGTATGCACGTTCCAATTTTAATCGCTCCGAAATACCACGCACGTCCTGGCACGTAGTGGCTCCAGTTCACAATTAACTAGTAATTACACGGAATTAATGAATAATTAATCACACCCACCGGTAACAGTATAACAATTTCATGCAGCTCCTTGTCATCTAGAATCTTAATCTTTCTTCGCTCAATTACAATCATTGCTATATATCAATCCATTTTATATGAATTCGGTGATGAACTGGGATAAGTGCGTAATCCTTTTTATTAATTATGAATCTTTTACTGAAGTGGGGCAAGTGCGTAATCCTTTGAAACATTTAACAATTTGTTGGGTACGTCGGGTACGTGCGTACTGCTTTATATCAATTAGCAATTGAAATAGGGTAAAGTGAAGTGAAGTAAGTGTGCACTAGTTTATCGTTAATTAACTTAGAAAACGGCCAATGCACCAACGTCTATTAAAAGACATATTTAGATATATTCTCACGTTTTCTTGAGAAAGTTGAAAAAGTAATGAAAATACTATATTTAACTATATTTATAGAATTATAAATTACTGTCACATATACAAGCAATCTAATAAATATTTATGAGACGCAGCACGAAGAAAACTCTCAGAACTCTCAAATATGAAAAGTACAATTCGGCATTTTAATTATTTGTGATACACCAACTTCTATTATTTGTAAATCACCACAAATAAATTTAAATAAATGTGATTGTAAATAGTGCACAATAAGAGGATGAAAATATGTTAAACAAATAGTATTTCGGAATAAATCCTGATTTATTATTTATGTCCTAGACAATATCCGCAAATATTAATTACCTTTTATTAATATTTGCGGCTATCACTAAACGTGAAAGACCCGTGATAGATCCATACATAATTCAGTAATTAAATTAAAACGTGCAACTAATTTAAATAAATCAACTGTAAACTCGTTTCATCTGCTTAAAGTAAATAATCTCTCATGCTGATTGAGATATCTCCATGTGAACCACTGCGTGAGGGAGCGAAATGTTCAAAGCGAAATTAGTATGTTTAATCATGAATTTAAATAATTCATGTTGAAAGGAAACGAAAAATATATAAAATATTCCGGATAAATATGCAGCTCTTAGTACCATGCAATAAATAAATGCAAAACAACATTAAAATATAATCAGAGGGAAAGATGGGTGCGGTATTGACGCACCATTGACCCATAAAATCATTTCACCACTCACTGAACCAGTGCACTACACTGCATTGTATAAACACTGATAGCTCTTCATTAATATGCGTTATCGCTTAGATGCGTATGTCCATTGCTTTGTCTTTTATACTCAGCACCCACGAAAGATAAAGATAAATGCGGAATGTTAAATAAACTGTTATTTAAACCTTGCGACTTGTGACATCATACGTGCTATTGAATTATCGCGGTGGTCGCTCATTTCAAACGAAATTTATCGCTCATGTTAACCTAATTTTCTGTCATAACGTGTAACTCAAACTGAAAAAGTACCTTAAATGTTGCGAACTATAACTCTGTCTATTGCATACTATATTTATGATCCCCGAAATATACTGGATCTGGCTATAAAAAAAATTAAAAATTTATTCAGAACGAAAATTATTACGTGAAAAAATATTACTCTACTTTAAAAATGACAAAATTTGACTTTTTACTTAGAAAAATGGGTTCAAATCTTGGGTGCGTCTTATGCTTCGTAAATGTAGCAAAATATTTTTTCTAAATATCTTCTTACCAACGTAAGATGCGTCTTATAGTCAGGTAAAGTCGGGTATTTGTTAAACATCCTGCGTGAAAATAAATGATGATATATGAGCAATATTTTGTGCCAATTTTATTAAGTTGTGTCAACTCTACGGTTACTATAGATACAAAGTGTATGTGGTATTGAAGAACAAGCTGTCTCCTATTTGGTTTGCGATGAGAACAAATGCGTTTTCGTTCACAATATTCCTTGCTTTCATTTTTTTTGCATGCGAGTTTGTATCGGGCCAGCTAGTCTTGCTTGTTTTGTATGTATTCTACCTTGCTGCAATTTCTGTACAGATTTCTAATTCTGTTTTTCGATTTGTATTCGTTCTCACCCAAACCACTCAACCAAAGCCCACAATTATAACGTTTTCCTGTTTTTGTTACCAAAGCAATATAATAACGCTGTCCACGGCATTTCATATCCTTGAATCCGGTACATTCAGCTAGAACGATTGAAAATACAAAAAAAAAGACGTCAAAAATTCCATTTTTACGCAAGTTTATGCCAACCATTTCAAATATTTCCCTTCGCTGAACGACAAATTGGCAAATAAAATAAATTACTATTTTTTACATAACCAAAACAGCTGATACCACATTGCACGCATTGTTGTTAATGACTTTCAGAATAAATTAGAGTGAGGTAAATATGTGCGGCAAAAGTTTCAACTTTAAACCTACGCAACTATAATTTATTTCAAAATAATTCAATATTTTATGATATTAGCAAGTACGTGCAGTTGTACTTTAATAAACATTGACAAAACGCGATTCCTGCACTGGTCCCGAAACCGGGAAGAGTGCGCTCACGCCTATTAAAAAGTGTTTGAAACTTTTTATCGTACACATTCTCTACATTGATATCGATGCCATGTAATGCTATTTACTACATTCAAATATGCTTCCAACTTTGTTTCTTTTTGAAATTGAGGAAGCAACTAAAAATGTCACTAGTTAATGCAAATGTTTAATAAACATTTCTGAATTATTATTAAAAACTAATACATAAAACCTGAACACCCTGTAGACTAGGAATGAATTAAGCAGATGCAAAAACTGCATCAACGATGCATCAATAAATAAAAAACAAAAAATGTTTTAAACGCTATTTGATTATTAACGCAGAGAAAAACGAAATCACGGTATGCAAACAACAATACATGTCCTTTAATAATGCAAGTCTCCTAACTAAATTGCGCTTGGCTATAAGCTAGTACGTGATTCAATAAAACGTGCCATTGCAGATATCGTGCCCGTCGCACGTATTCCGCAGCGAAAATAGAAATTGACAATAAATTAGCAAAAAAAAGAAGGATAATGTACCCGGCTTATACAGGCAGCACACATTTTTATTTTTATTCCCATGTCCTACCTTTATATTTCATCGCACCATGTACATTGCTTCAACATCGCCAACAACACCAAAAAAGCGTACGTATCGAACGCGCGCGACATGCGGAAAGTAACACAAACAAAAATCATTGCCAACTATCAAGCGGTGGAGGCGGCAAATCGATTTTTAGCACTCAATTAGCACTCATACATTGAGCTGTCACTCACTCAAAAAAGGTGGCATTTTTCTCTCTTGCTGCTCTTCACGCCTTTATTTCAACTCGAAAAGGTCGAACTTTTCTCTCTCGTTGCTTTTCATGCTTTTGTTTCAACTACGCACTGCAAAATCCAATGACAGCAAATTGGAAATAATTTATTACTTTTCATGATGTAACTAGCCATGACGAATGATTCTGTGCTAATTACATACGAACAATATCAAAAAATTGGATTTATGGCGTGTACAACGAAAAAAAAATTAGGACGTGATATGTCATCATACAAATAATTAATATGATTTGGTGAAAAACATATGAAGCGTTTGCGATCGATCTCTTTCTTGATTGACACCTTTCAGTTCAAATACGATATATACACCTGTAAATTAAAACCTATGATTGATGAGAAACTAAAATCCTAACTATAAAACATGGTGATATGGTACAATTACAAAAGCGCACCAAATGTCAACACAAAATTATTAATAGCTCGATCTTTATCTAACTTTTCTATTACTTTTGTACGCGTTAGCAATCTAAAATTCAATAACTTGGTTCGGTATTAAATGGCAAAATTCATACTTAGCTACCCGGATTATTGGCAAAATTAGTCCAATATTTCAATATTCTGCGTGAGTTCTTCTTGTTATATGTGGAAACCGTGTTCTAACCGGTAACTTAGAAAACGACTTTTGAAGTTAAAGATAGCGGTTCCATATTATCAGGACCATAAAATTCAGTTATCCTTCTATCGATGCTCAGTTTTTTTAATATTATTGAAAAATCAAAATTTTAAATTACTTCAAATATGACAGCCTGGGTGCATATTGTCTTGCCTATATTCCATACGCGCTATTAGTGCCTGGTGAATGTCTAACCGACTAAACTTTACAGCTCCGAATATAACCTTACATGTTGACAATAAAATATATTTTTCAACGGTTGTCGTCATACTCTGCGTTAGTGTTTTATCATGTTGTCCTTTTATAGACAATCAAATGCAATTTTACGTAATGCAATGCGAAAAGATGAGCATACGCTTCAAGAAACAAACAACCAAACGGAGCAGACGAAATGGAAACAACAATAACACAAACAATAGTTAAAAGGCAAACAATGATCAGAATGTCGTACTGATTTATTACCAATTAGATACGCCTCCTGCAAATGCCAATTATCCTTAACTCATCCATGTCTAAAGAATAAACCCTAAATTACATTGTAAGGATAATTGCATCATTTCCTCGTTATTCTCATGCCGTAGCGACGTTCTTCATTATTAATAAACTAATGCACGCATCAATGTTTAATGAACATATTCAGTAATTGTTTAATAAAAACGTGAACGTTTTGTGAGCTTATTGAGATTCCGAACATATTTTCTACTCATTCTCATCACCACTGCTTTGCATTCCTCTTCGTCTGCACCTCATGCCGAAATTGAATATAGAACAAGTTTACGAAGAAGTTTAATTAAAAGTTACAAATACGTAGACTAACGTTCGCATTTTCCCATCATCGTTCTTCAGCGTTTCTTCGTAATACTAAGGCAAATTAAATGTAGTAACAGAGAAGTGCGTACTTATATAAGGGATAGTTAATTTTTTCGAATCATCTATGAAACGAAAGTATACCATTAATTCGTGTTTCTTGTTTCTTTTTGCGCTCCGAATGTGCAATTAGTGAGAACTTTTTTGCAACTCAGTCGCAATTAAATTGTAATTTGCATTGCTTTGTGGTGATATTTCTTATCGCTAATTAATTAAATCACTTGTCAAGCTGAATATTAAATTACACCAAATATTCGCTGGTTTTTACTGTCATGCTTCAGTGCACTATTTAAGTTACAATTGGTTTAGTTTTGGATAACTCATGAAGCACAGGATTGCATTAGAGTCTAGGATATAACAGGCTGTATGCATCGTTAATCCACTCTTGGTGCTGGTGCACGGTTACGTGCGATGCAAGGAAATTGGAGACAATGTCATGAACTCAAAATTGTCGACTTTGTTACAGTAACCCAGTTGCTGCACGAAGGTTAAACTATGTAACTATTCGTTTGTGGGAATATGATAAATTGTTTTTTGAAATAATTTCTGGAAACTTACGGAAGTTTGATTAATGATTGCTATACCTATAGTTATTGTTTATTTAACCAAACTCAAGAATAATCTACGTACATTAGTGATGGGTATCGCCGTTTGTTCTCAATATCCGAAATAGTTGCAATGGTATATCGAATTATTGAAACTTTTGGGATGTTATTGGTTATTTCAACTATGCATCTGCAAGCGGTGACTTATATTCTTAAATGGGCACCTTTAAACTTTAAAGCAACCAATTTTAAGTCTTTTTAAAAATTCAGTTGTATTACTAAATAAATTTAGATATTTTCAAAACGGCAAGATGCTGCGGGTCATTAAAAATAAGATAAGTAGGGGCAACACAGAAGGCTTCGCGGGCCGTATATTGTGCAGGCCTGCATTAAGTTGTTTCTGTTCAAAAGCTTCTACCAATATATATACAGGGTGGACCAAGATTAGTGCTACATAGAAAACTTAAAAACGGCAATAAACG